>VWPW01031894.1:216794-251858 GCA_013389825.1 Crypturellus undulatus | reverse complement strand
TTTCCTTTTGTTTCCTTTCCTTTTTGTTTTTCTTCCCTGGTGTATGTACAGGAATAAAACTATAGTTTTGATTCAGACCAAATCTGTTTCGCTCGTGTTTCAGTTCAATCACCAATCTGAAAGAAAATTTATTTCTCTGTTTTGGTGAAACCAAATATTTTTTCATGGCAGAATTACTCACAATATAAACTTGGTAATGTAGAAGGAAAAGATATTAGATCTTAAATCTGAGATATATCATCTCTGAAGAAACTGTCAAGTAGATAAGAAAGAGCAAGAGGGTGAAAAAAGATAGTGGATAAAACATGAGTTACAATCTAATCACAAAACAAGTAATCATAAAAATACTATTTTTCTCTAATTTACAGGATAATCTTGGGGAAGTCAGTACCACGATAACTGTAAGTCTTCCTGTTAAGTTAATCAGTAATACATTGCCACATCTGTGAAAAGCAGATAGTATGCAAATTCCTTTAATATCTGTATAATAACACTCAATATTCTATGTTTTATGAGATGTTTATTTATAAATTTCTTAAATATATCAAACTAATAAATCATTAAGATGTCTATACATGATGTCTATCCTACCTTATTATGACTATTTTGTAAAATCCTCAGTTTTACAATGTTCTGACCCCCTACCCCTCAAATATTTGAGTACATTTTGAAATAACATACTAATGACAGCAGAGACGAGAAGCAGAGCAAACATCTCCTATGAATTTAGCTGTTTATGAAAAACGAAGATAACAAAAGCCATTGAGGAAGGTATCCTACGCCTCCTTCTAATGAGTGCTGCTTGCATATCCCGAAAGTACCCAAGAGTAAGCATGTTTCGGTAATTTTAATAACACAAATTTTACAGGTTTGGATGGGAATTTTTGAAGAATGGGAGATATATGCAGACAGTTTATTCTACACATCACTCTATTCTAGCACTATTGGAGTGAGACTATCCAACATCCTCTTTGGTCTCTGTAAAAGTGCCATAAGAAAGCAGAATTATGAAGAAGCTACACTTTTTGAGATTCATAAGAACTCACAAGTTATAGTGAAAAAGAGAAAAACTGTTCTAAACAGAAAAAAAAAGGTTTACAGAAGGAAAGGTTATTTTTGAAAGGAGATATATGGATTCATGCATGTCATATGCATACTAGGTATGCATTTATATTTTGCTCTGTAGCACCAGCTTACTGTCATAAGTAATGCTCACATAACTTCGTGGAAGTTGCAGTGGTAAATGACCCTTACACACTGTTAGCATGTAGAGTGTGATGAAGAAAATCTTCTCAGTTTAATTGCTTTGCTTTTAGGAAAAGAAAAGCTACTTATTTCAAAATTTCAATTCAAAAAAGAGGTACCGTGTGAAAGTCAGAGCAGCTGGCAGTGACTTCTGTCTGGTAAACACAGACTGGGGGGAATGGAGTGCACCTCTTGATTTTGGTGAGAATGAAAATCAATTCTTTGGCGTAGTTTTCCGCACTTATTTCCTGTTTACCTCACGCATTGCTTTGCACCTGCTAACACAAAAATATAAATTACATGCAAATATTTTGTTTCTATATACACTGCTGTGAAGTAAAGGAAAGAGAGTATTTGTACATCTCTCAACACTCAAACATTCTGATGGAAAATTTATACAAGTATAAGTGAAAACATAGCAGGCACTTTTTCAGAAGATGAGCAAAAAAGTTCAACGTTAATATCTCCCAACATATATTACTGCTTAACACTAAGCTAAAGAGCTGATTTTTATTACAATAGAAATAGACCGTTATTAGTCTAATAAACATAGACAATAGACTGGTATTCACCAGTCAGTATTCGAAGTGGGCGTTTTACATAGCTATGTCACTATTTCTCTTCATTACACTAAAATGCTATGATTCTTATTCTTTCAGGAAATGAAGAAGTTATTTCTCCTTCAACATTGGCCTTAATTATTACTGCAGTTGCAACCATCTTAGTGGCAATCCTCACAATTTTGTTCTGCAAAAGGTAGGCCTAATTTATGCATTTATTTTATTTTGCCTGGGTATATGTGAAACATATATGAAGTTCTTTAGAAAATCAGTATGGTAGAGATGACTCTGTAGTACAGATAAAACCTTTTATATTCACACTGTAGTAAGTAAGTAAATAAATAAACAAATAAATAAACAAATAAATAAATAAATTAAGATGTGCACACTAAAGTATCATGCCCAAAGTTCCCCCTTGACAATTATATGCGATTATTCTTATTAGTAGTACAACTGCTGTAAATATCTGTAGTGTGTGCTCTCTGTAAAGCATATCTCCTGATTCCCTGAAGTGATGAATTTATTGCAAACACACAACTTGATTGTCCTTTCCAGTATAGATTGTGGAAGATTCAATAGAATATCCACTGTTTTCCTGAACGGTGTTTACTCTGTGCTGACACAATATATATTTTTCATTTTTCCTTCATTTCTTCTGCTCTGGAAGAGAAGGATAAGAACTTGTTCAGGGTTGCAATGGTTTTTATACATACTGGTTACTTATTTTTTTCTTTTCTATTCCATCCTCTTTTTGTCTCCAGGACTGGCTATTGGAAAGCAGCATTCCCACAAATCCCAGAGCCCAAAAACACATTTAGAGTACTGCCTGATACAACTCCAGAGGTATCTTTTTATTTGTTTCTATTCATGTAAAAAGTATGAAATTCAAGGTTCTAAAAGGTAATGTTTAAATGATAAAGTGACATCTAAAGTGACATCTGATTTTAGTGACATCTAAAAGGTAGTGCTTAAATGATAAAGAGCATAATACATAGAATAACCACTGTTCTTCATCAGCTGAGCAGGGCCGAAGTTCACCAGGGGAGCTTGAACCCACCTTTGCTCTCTGCACACAGCAACCCACAGGAGCAAGTCCCTCCCATTTAAGCTTTCTATAAGTCCACCAGATGCCCATACCCCATTCCCAGGACACCTGTCCTGCTCACCAGCCCTGACCTTGGTCATTCCAGGTGTGGATCTCATCCTGCTCACCAGCTAGTCCCACTGGAAGGTTGCTAGGGCATGCATACAGAGTAGGGAGGAAGACGACAGAGAAAGAAGTTCCAGCAATACATTTGAGAAGATTTATGATAATCTACATGGTGTGCTAGAGAAAAACATAAAATATCTTTGCCCAAATTTAGACCTGTCAAAATCCATGTGCCTGCACTAAAGAGGGGCTAAAAATTCAGTTACATTCTGCTAAGGAAAGCTTGTTAGCTAAGAAAGAAAGCAAAATATTCCTATAAAATATACAATAAATACTGAAATACTCTCAGAATTACAAATAAGTTAGTAGAGGCTATGTTTATTTATAAAACTAATGGACTTTTTATTTATTTTCTGCAGACTGAGTGCAAAATGCAATCAATAACAGCAGAACCCGAAGAGATAATATTAGTTGCTGAACTAGTGAAATAACCAAAGTAAAATAAGGAATCCACAGTTATTTTTCTCAGCTCAGATGACACTCTATCCTGGCATATGATGAGGATCTGGCATAATCCTCAGGCTTTCTCCTTTCTTCTTCTTTTTCAAAGACAAAGAGACCAAAAGAGATTGTTACCTCATAAACAATGTTTTGAAATCCGATTGTATTTGCTTTTAATTTGGACCTATATTTCAGCTGTTTGGTTAATTGTCCTTTTTGGATATCTTTTCTTTTTGATTAAAATATTTTATTTTATTGAAATTAGAAAAGACATAAACTGTGTTTTTTCCTCAAAGAAGAGAGAAACTAGCACATAATTCCAGACTGGTGCTTACATCTTGTTACTGTGGAGGAATATGACCGATTCTAAGGATATGCTTGGGTTATATGGAGGTATAGGATTGTAGGAATTCCCATCTTCTAATCCAATGATATCATATACCAGGGATATAGTAAATTATGTAGAATAGAAGAAAAAGGTGTCTGGTGAGAGCTTTTGACTTTTTTAGTTTGAGCATTTCCAATTACATTTATAGTAGCCAGTATGAGCTGAGATACAGTGGGACATAACAGTCACTGTTCATCCTGCCCCTCTTCCTGACTTTGAGAAAATTGTTCAGTGCAACACCAACAAGGACGACAGACTGGACAGATTCCCAGCCCTTCTCTTGCTATTAAGATTGATCACGGGGATAGGGTCCACTTACAGGTTTAAGGGAAAAACAAACTACTGCCTCCCACCACATGAATCTACTCCTTAACACAGAGGATACTACAGCAAACAGCTCTTGGCTGTGAACTTCACAACCCATAATACTGTCTGTAATACCTGACATTGATTTAGTAAAAGCACCAATCCATATGAATAAAAAGGAAAAGGAAGAGTGGTCTCCAACCGACATACATAAGCTTCTTTTCCAACTGCTAGAGGTCTAACTCATGTAGAAATCTCCCAAGCTACTGAGCTTCTAGGTCTGTAAATACTAGCCCCACAGCTATCTCTATCTCTAGCTTGATTTTTATTAATGGTCCCACCCCTGTGCAGCAAAAAAACTTAAGAGTAAGTAGCAGTAACATTAGTTTCTAGCTACTAATTCTGTAGCTTCTCAATCAGCAATTCTGTTCTGAACATTCCTCACGGGCATATTTCATTTATGAATACTTCAAACTCTTTCATTCTTGGGTTCTTTATAAGTCTCGGTTGAATTTTGTCTTGAACTGATGTGATACTGATTTTTTTAATAGCCTCTTCAACCAGCACTTTGTTTTTGGAGTTATGTTTCCTTTCATTCCCCTTGAAGGAATGAGAACATCCCTAAGGGTATCTGTAGTACAAAATACTCCTGGAGGTCTTCTGGTTTCACCTTAATCTCCTTCATCAAGTCTTTTAATATATTTTGATTATCTATTGGCTCCATAGTTTCTGGCAAGCTTCCCTTTTTGGGAAACACTTTTTTATTCCTTTTTTAGTGACTATTCTGTAATAAAAAAACCTTTTTAGGCGACTTACTGTGTTCTTATATTTGCTTTGCAAGAGCACACATTCTTTCTTGTTTTCCTTCTGGGATGTGGCTCCATTTTTTGGCATTCTTCTTTTCTGCAGCCTCCTCCACCCTCTTGCTTAGGTAAGCCAGGATTTAAGAGATGTACTATGAATGGAGACCAAAGAGTAAATTTCTATCTTTAATTTAGATGTGTGAAAAAATATAGGAGTGCATAGCTAAGTCTTTACCATGTACTGTGACTCTGAATGTGATGCTCAAGCTTTATATACTGGTTTTGTAGAAGCAAAGAGCATTATTTCATATTTGCACGGAATAGCAGCACTATCACTGCTTGGCCAAATTATAATTTCTGCATCCCCTGCAAAGTGTAGCAGTAGGCAGACAAAGCAATTCCTTGTAACAGGCAAATGGTCGCTATAAACATTATGATCAACACAGAGGACAAAAGATAAGTATGTTTTCCTCTTCTGGTCTCTTTTAATATCCTGGACAGATCAAGTCCACAGTATGAAACTCTGTTTTACTGGTATAATTTGTTTTACAAGCCCCTTTCTTCAGGAAGGAAGCATATTCCAGCAAGAAAATCAGAATCTGGACAGATAATAGCCAAGCACACACAAGACTTCCTAGGTTGTTTTAAGACTCAATAAGAAAAGGGACAGCAGTTTTTCTCCCTAACAACAGAATTAGTTTTCCAGTTCTATTATTACACCAAAAGGAACTTTATTCTGTGTGTAGCCCTGCTGATTTTAATAATTGATATGTCCAGCTTCTCCTTTCACTGTCAGAGATTCAGATTTTGGTGGTATCATAAAGTTATTCCTAACTGAGTAAGGAATAATTGAATTATGTCAGGTCTATGCTTTTTGTAGAATTACTTCTCATTTTCAGACTCAAAAGCTTAGACTTCTACGCTAGACATTTGAATATATACATTTAATTATTAGATTATTTTTTATGACACTAAAATATTAGACTAAAAATTTGACTACTTTCTATTACTGAGGCTAACTGTCATTTAAGATCCCAGGAATATATTATTAAACTCGTAAATTATGTGAACACATGCAAACTGCTGATTAGACGATAGCCCTGTCCTGAGCTAGCCCCTGGACTATGACCAGGAGTTCTTCAGGACACCACTAGTAAACTCTGGCCAGGTCTGTGCTGGGAACTGTTGTTCCTGGGCATGTTCCAGCACTGAGAATCTACTAAATACCAGCACAGCCAGGGGTCATCCGCAGAGATGTCCAGCTTCTAGCCTAACTGGGTGCATACAGCTTTTGGCACACAAGGGCTATTCGTCTTTTACAAAGTTAATCATTATCTTTTGACCAAATATCCATTTGGGGAGTTTTTTTTGTTTTTTTTTTTTTTTTTTTTTTCTGGCAGGTAGTACAACAAGGTCTATTTCTTAACAAGGTTAAAACTTAGGTCATGCTGGACATGCAAACCATTTTGCATTTCCCTAAGTATACAGTAGTGACCAGAACTGAAATGCTTATAACCATGTGCTAAAGGAGTGATGGACTGTATTAAATTACACTGGATTATGAAATCTTTCCTCTTGTACTTGAAATTGCCAAAGTGAGGAATAATTTTCCTCTAGTCCACCATAACCTACCTATGAATTGTGAACCAGGAGTGCTGACTCTTGAGCTATTCGTGTACCCTCTGCAGAAAAGGAAACAGAAAAGCATAAATAATGCAGTGCCAAGACATTCAGAAGATGCCATTAAAGCCTTGTTAAATAGGTCTTAAACTCCCTGTTTGTTTCCTATTTTCTCTTACAAAGGGATAACATACTTCAATTTATTCAAGAAAGTATTTCAGGAAAACTGATAAGTGTTCTAGGACAGTATCCTCCAGCACCATCCAGATACTCAGGGAAACAAGTAGAGGTATCAGGAGACTCACGGTGGAACTCCAATGCAAAAGGTAATACACAGGAAATGGAAGCTGGAACAGCTACAGAGGTGTTTAAAAGTATTTCCCAAACATGTAGGGTTGCCAAAGCTTACCGAAATTTGACACTGGTCTGGGATGTCAAGAACAACAAGAGTTTTTAGCACTACATGAGTAATAATAGATTGAACACGGAAAATGTGGGCTCACTACTGAAATGGGGCAGGTGGATTATTAACAATGGTCACATATAAGACTGAGGTGCTCAAAGTCTTCTTTGTCTCAGTCCTCATCAAGAAGGTCTTCCAGGCTTTGTGACTAGTCAAAGGGTTTAAGTAGGAGAGGAACTACCAATAGTGTGCAAAGGGACACTATTGTCAGGGATTACATGGGAAATCTCAAACCCATGCAACTCTGAGAGCCAAAAGGTTGCGGTTAAGAGTGCTGATAACCAGTCAATCCACGCTCTATCAAGTTTGAAAGGTCATGAAGATCTGAAGAGGTCTCTGATAACAAAAGAAAATAAAAAGTTGCACCCATCTCCAAAAAAAGCCTAAAAGGTCAGCCTGGGGAACTACAGGTCTGTCAGCTTGGGAGTCATGGAACAAATCCTCTTGGAGCAAATTTCTGGGCACATGAAAGAGAAAAAGATGACTACAAGCAGACAGACCATATTTACCAAGGGTAAATCATGACAAACAAACCGGATTGCCTTCTATAATAAAATGACTACATCTATAGATGACGGAACAGTAAATGTCATTTACCTGTCTCCCACAAATATTTTTTATCTAAGTTGAATCATTATAATCTGGATGTATGGAAAACAAATGGCTAAAACTTGTCGGATAGTTGGACTTAGAGAGCTCAGTGGACTCTACCTGGATACCTGTGGCAAGTGGTGTACTGAAAGATCCATCCAGGGACCTGTTCTGCTTAACGTATTTATCAATGACTTGAATGAAGGGACAGAGTACACTTTCATCACTTTTGCAGATGTCACCTGTTGCAGTTTGAAAGCCGTAGTGGTGGGGGGGAAGGAGATATCAAATACTGTGTTAGCTATACGCCCGTATCTGGCAGTACCGGATTCACCAACAGTTTGTTGACCATAGGTCCGATCGCCTTCTGAGGAGCAGAATAGTGTGATCAACTGTAAGCTCGACTCTGGCAGCATCAGATTCATGAACAATCTGTCGATCATAAGTCCAATTGCCCCCTCAAACAAGTTGTCAAGTTCACAAACAGCATGATTTATTAAAATGCAACATTTACAAAGCAGGTTTTGGATGTCAGTACAGGAAATCCTCTGCTACAGTGTGAGGTTTTAGCGAGCTCTGATGTACAAATGCACAATCACCACTCACTCCAGAAGATGGGAGAGGGGGCTCAGTCTCAAGGAGTCTCCTCAGGCAGCGTCCCGACCCGAGGGGAGGAAAGGGAGTTCAGCCTGTTGACTGACCCAAAAGTTACGATGGTTTCTTCCCTCCTCTTTTTTCCTCCTGAGTTCACCTTTTATACTTTTCTTTACATTTAGGTGGAGCTTGAGTGACTATAGTCACACTTAATACTGTTATTCATTGGTGAAAAGGTTTCTTGCTTTCATTTAAAGGTACAGTCAATCAAAAATCTAGAGCACATGCTCAGTGAGGAGTGGTCATACCTCGGAGGCGGGTAACTTCTGGGATGGAGGGATGTTTTGACATTATAATGAGCTTATGATAAGCAAAGTTTAAGAAAGTTCATCTGAAAGGAGTGATTTGCCACCCTTGTCAGCTCAGCACCGGACATGTTACCGAATATCTCCCGTTGGGCAGCTACTGTGCGGCTGATCAGCAGCCCAGCACAGGGAGTGCAGCAGTTTGGCTGCGGTGTCTTCACCCCGCTCCACCCTCCGTTACTGCCCTTTACAGCTGTGTGGAGGGCAGGTTGTGCTGCCTGAGGAACCACGGAGGAGCAGAGTCCGTGCAGACCAGCCATGTGCATCACCCCAAGCAAGCTGCTGTAATACCATAGCTTTTGTTAGGCCCTAGTTTTTCTGGAAGTTTCCCCTTTCAAGCAATTCTTCCACAACACCAAACTGAGGTGAGTAGCTGATGATACACTCAAGTGCTAGGCTGCAATGAAGAGTGACACAGTCAGGCTGTAGGAATGGCATAAAAATAAGCCCGATATTGAAGCCATTAGTCTCTTGAATTTACTCCATGGCAAGTTACCCAGTCAGGCCAGACCAGAGCTTGCCACAGCACAGGTAGCCAAGCCCTGAGGTAGAGGGAGAGGTTGCAGAAGTGGCTGGTGCACACAGGGCCCTGGTGAGTTAGTCTAGAAAAGCGTTTAAAATAGAAGTCGAAAATGATTCAGCTGCTTTTTGGATAGTCTGAAGCTACTGGTCAGATGAGACATTATGATGATTGTTGGGTTATGCAGAACCTGATCAAATATGCAGTCACAAAAGGATGAAAATCCTTTAATCAAAATCAGTTGCCTCTTTCAGGAAGCAGTTTGGCGGTAAAAGTAGTCAAAATTTTCTCTGAACAATTTGGTCATAATTTACCTGTTTTCTTCAACTAGGTTCAAGTTGTCTCAGGAGTTGTGTCTCCTTCAGGCCCAGTCCTTTAGGCTGTCTTCATCGAACTTTCCCATCCTTGTGCTCTTTCTCCTGTTCCCAGGTGATGGCTGTGCTTTTAGGTTCTCAACCATTAGACACAGCTAACAGCAAGCAATGCCCCTTGAGTAATGCAACCTTGGAAAGTAAATAACACCTTGGAAGGTGTAATGGACATGATTTTGGAAAGGAAAAAAAAGTGACATAGTACCATTTATTATAGTTTCTGTTAACCAAAATAACAACAACAACAAAAAATGGATAGTATAGGAGAGCAGCCCAGAAACGATGTTGTCTTTTAAACTGAGCAGTGCATCGTAGATATTTGATGTCTTCCTGGGTTACGTTTTTTGAGAGAGACAACTGATTGCTTCTGAAAATGAGTTTGAGCTGAGGGTATGCATTGCCACCTGTGTCATGACAATATCAATTAAGAGGAGAGAAGAGATTTTAAGAGCTTTTTATTCAAAATGATAACACAAAAGAATATTTTCCAGATTACTTCTTTGGTAAGGAAATCTTGTTTCTTCTTTCGGATAGCTTGAGCAAGACATGACTAGGGAATGTACCAGCCTCATTGAAGTCTGCAACTAAGTATCAAAGTCACTCTATTCAGGATTCGCTGACCTTGTCATCTCCCTCATTCAGACACATTAGAGATGCACACTGGGACAAGGTAAAACATCATACCAGAGTCTGTTATAACAGGAAGGATGGTTCATCCTTGCACAAAGAGTCTAATGAAAACATAACTAAACCTTACTCGGGTTTTCTTTCTTTATTCTACCCCACTCTATTCTATTGCCAGAGTGAAATTAGGTTCCACTCGTATGAACCTTTCTCATACTAGTAATATTCAGGGGTTAGTTTGGGGGAATCATGTTAAACGTAGGTCTTCTGTTGTCATCTTGACTAGCTATGTGACCCAGGAGTGACCATTTCCTGATGGTGGTGAGTCTCAAAGGGATTGCCACGTCCTTATTTGCTGCTTTTTAGAAGAGTCAAGAATATTAAGTTAGCTAAATGAAAAGTTTGGGAAATAATGATAGAGGTCAATGTGAGTCATGTTGATGAGACTTCCCATCGTCCTCACTTTCTCCCAATTTCTCCTACCAGGTAGGCATACTGACACGTATTTTCCATTAGAAATTCCTGTGTCAAGAGATGATGGTGCTATAGAAAATTTAAGTGAGAATGTAGTGCTAGTAGAAGTGACTGGTTGCACCAAAGTAGAATATATTTGATGAATAGACAGTTCCAGATTCCACTGACACAAGCTCTGGTTATGATCAAATCAGGCTATGTAAAAGAAGGAAATACATTTCTTTAGTGAGCAGAATATTCATTACATGCCTGTCTTGTTCACAAGGTGACAAAAAAAAATCTGATGAGGTCTGAGCCTAAGATAAATACGTAGTTCCAGACACTGATTGAAAATCCTGCTGCTCAATGATTTACATTCCCTTCGCCCTCAGTATTGTCCCACTTAGTATCATATAGTGCTTTCACCCCTAATATCAAGATTTCACAAAGTAAAATATTATTAACATGCTTAATTTGTCTATAAGTAACTTGTATATAACTTGTATATTAACTTGTCTATAAGTAAAATAAGAAGTTCTGTGAAGTCTGAGGAATTTGTTGCCTTCCTGTCTGCTCTGAGGGCAGGAAGGCATAGAATAATTCAAATCATTCTTGTTACTAGAGCTTGAGGACAGCGAGAAATAAAGATTAACTATTATGCAAAGAACAGCTGCTTTCCTCTCTGCCTGCTAGCTATCTTATCATGCAAAACAAAGTGGGAAGTGGCTAACACTCAGCACAACCCAGAGTCACATTTAAATTTGCCAGAAGTCAAAGCAAACGTTGTCTAGAATCTCACATTTATACAAAGTCCTTTACAAACCTGATATTATTGAATTCAACAAGGAGTGCTGGTAATTTTATTTTTGTTTCAAAATTCAAATACTTTTGCATCTAACCCATAATATTGTCACCTAACATGAACAAACAAAACAATCCCAGAATTGTACATTGAGGAAGTTTGAAAATTTGGATCTGATATTCTCAACTGTTTTTCTTTTTGCCTTCAAACCCGTAAAAAACTTTTCCTGGTTGTTTGAAGATGCAAGCTTAATATTAATATTCCCAAAGGGAGAACATGGGCTGGTGCTGAGATCATTAGTACAAAATATAGTCAGTCAGGTTCCAACAGAATTAAGTGTTCATATTATCGGTATTTTAAATACAGACTAGCAACAAAAAAGCAGCCATTTCCAGAAATAGTATTTAGAAATACTATTTAGAAATACTATTTAGAAATACTATTTAAATAGTATTTAGAAATACTATTTCTGGAAATAAACTTCTCTGTAGTAAAGCTCGTTCATATACTACGAAGACTGCACATTTGTATGTTTTTGTATAATGAGTTTGCATATTACAATTGGTTCTCAGTACATTCAGCATAACAGGAAGGAAGAGTTACTTAAATGGTCAGTTCATGTGAACTTGTTAGCATCTGCAAATTAGGGAATTTAAGGAAGTTCAAAAACAGTAAGGGAAATGATAAACTGACTCACTTTCTGACTTGCAACTTTTGCTATTGAATACCAGTACACCTTAACAATTGCTAAACGGCAGAACAGAACATCTAGCTGATGCCTGCATGACCACAACTACAGGTTCAAGTATTCTTGCTGCTGCGATCCAAAATCAAACAAGACAAAGGAGAAGGCTGTTTTTGCTTTTTGGAGAGGAGGTATGTCTGTTTTTGTTATCGTCTTTTGCTTGTTTCTTGTGACATAGAAGGTTAGCTGCATAATACAAATATTTGTGATGGCTTGATAGACTGGAGCACTTTCCAAAATTGGTATGATTTCTTGTTTAAGAAAAATAAGCTTTTGATGATACATTAGCTTATTTGTTAAACAATGTAAAACTCCATAAAATTTCCAGAGCTTTCTTCAAGAATCAATGAAGGTTATGAAATATCTCTCATTTTTGTTGCACTATTAGACATGTTTTATCATCTGACATATTTTTTTCAATATCTAAAAGGAATGCTATTTTTTCTTTCCTTTCTAAAAAGTAAATTAACTAGAAATATGGGGATTACTGTCACTTGTAAAAGAGTAAACCACAGAAATGATGAAACTGAAAGTCAGCTTAGGAGACCTTCTAGTCCAATACCTCCTGCTCAAAGTAGGGTCAGCTAAAGCTAGTTGCCCAGGACTGTGTCTTTCTGGATTTTGAATATCTCCCAGAGAAACAATAGCTGCTCTGGATACCTGTTCCACTCTTGCAGCAAAATATTTTTCTTATGTTTAAGTTGGATTTTCAGTGTTTCAGTTTACCTCTTTTTCACTGGATATCACTGAAAAGTGTCCATGTCTCTCTTGCACTGGGGAGCCTAGAACTCTAGATATGGCTCCCAAGGAGGAGGGGGAAGATCACCTACCTTGACCTGCTGGCCACATTCTGCCTAATGCAGCCCAGGACAGCACTGGCCATCTTCACTGCAAGGGCACATTACTCACTCATAGTCAATTTTTTATCCACCATGTCCTTCTCTGAAGAATAAGTTTCTGTGGAAACCGCTACAGATATACCACAAACTTTAGACATGATTGTGTTTTCCTTCTGGTTATTTCCAATTCAAATCATTCCAGAGCAGACTGGAATTAGACCATGTCTGTCTACAAGAGACCAAGCAGGCACATGTTTACTAGCATATGGCAAAGGAGCATCCATCTTACCAGGGACATGCTCATTGCTGCTGAATAAAACATATTTCTGGTAACTTTAGATGAAAAGTTTTACAGTAAGTTAAGCGTTGTCTTTGATAAGACTTTGCTAGTGAAAAAGGAAGACATAGCCAAGAAAAAAAAAAAAAAGAATGTAATGGACCATGAGCAAAACTCTAAATAAAAGAAAGACAGGAAATCAGATTCATGGCTCCAAGGGCAGACACATAGCTTAGGTGAATAAATTAGATTTTTTTTAGATTAAATTTTGCTTTATAGCAAATCTGTCATGGATAGACTGAGCAGAATAATTTGAAATTGAGCAAAGAAGTGAACTAAGAACTAAGAGTTGTGGAAAAACAGGTGTTTGACTTCCCTCCATGGCCCTCTCCCATTTAGCAGTGTGGACTCATGGTGAAAAAACAAGACACATATGAGTGTCTAGACAGGAGAGGAAAAAAAATGAAAGAGGAAGAACAAAGAGATGAGAAGGGATGAGAATTTTCATCCTCGTAGTTCTTATGCTAGTGGTTTTCATACAACTAGTGGAAATACCACTTACGCAAGTGTATTAGTGTTTATATTAGCCTCTTCCTCCAAATAAGTCTGACATGATTTACGCCTTTCTTCTGCTGCCTTCAGTACAGAGGTCTGTTCAGAGAGCAGAGAAAGTTTGACTGAGTCTGTCTGTGAGAGACCAGCCTGAGGGAGGGTGGAGGCCACAGTGCCACACAGCTCCTGTGGATGAGGTGGTGGTGGAGCCGTTTGCTTGGCCAAGCAGGAGAGGGCTGGGGGACCTGGCTGCATGTTGGAATCTTCAGCTCAGGAATGAAGATATGGCCTGACACTGATTCCTTCATGTATCGTTCATTTTAAAAGCCAGTCATACAGGAAACAAGTCCATTGGGAAGCAAACACCCTAGTTCTAGGGTAGGAGGAATGGCTCTTCCTGATGAGGAAAGTGAATTTTATAGGCCCTGTTCTTCCTACTGCAAACTGTCTGGATGTCATGTCCAGAGCCTGGAAGTGATGCTGGCAGAAAGCACTTCTCTAAGGAGGCTGAAGTCTCTTTGGCAAAGCCACAGATGAGTATCTCCATAATAAAATATGGAGAGCGGTTTGAGGGTATCACCATGCATTTAAAACTTGCAGGTGATTTTGACAGGAGGCATGAAGGCAGACAGCTGAAGACAAGAAGGACGAAGCAAAGTAACATAGAATGAGGAAAGGAAGGAAAAAATATTTAAAAGGTGACTGAAGAGAAAATAGAAGAGGGAGAAAAATGCTCACATGAAAAGGGGCAGAGAAAATGGATGGAGCACTCCAGGTTCCTGTGTACAGTGTTGGGGAGATTACTGATAGCATGGGAAAGTGTGCTCCATATCTCACAGAGCATTTCAGTGCCAGCCCGCTGTACTGTTTGTACTAAAGCCTCTTCAGTATCACTTCCCAGCAGCTGTGGCCACATCCTTGCTAAACACGATGATTTACAAAGAAAAGATTGATACTTCAGAGATAAACAGAGAAGTATCAGGCCGCAGTGAAGAGTCTGTCTCTGCTGCCACCCCTGCATCTCTTTCCATGCCAGAGAGGTTCTTAGAGAGTGGTATGGACAAGACATATTAAGTCACTTTGCACAAAATGTGATGTGTCACGTGGAAATAAGCAAGACTTTAACTTGCTTTGAAAGCATGGTTGCTTGTTTTGGTTTTTGTTCACATCACAAATGGAGACAATCTGGAATCTGCTCTATTGAAAAGACTGTACAAAATAAGAGCTGTTTCTTTTTTGTTTTTGGTTTTTTTTTTCCGTCTGTTTGTAAGAATTTACCTCACAGCCTTAGAACTGATGTCAGAAATATCAACAGTTAAGAAAATTATTATTAGGCAATTAGACTACTAGTATATATTAAAACAAAAATTTAATCAATCAGTTACTTTGCATAGAATGAAACAGAAGAAAAAACACCATGAGAAGAAAAATCATTTCCAAAGAGTTTTAACTTCCTCCGAGAGAAGAAAACAAAATAGTGCTTAAGCTTCAGATATCAGTGCTGCTGGTGATACCAGTGTTTTTGATAGCTCTGGGCAGATTTCCACACCGCATGACTGAATGTGAAATTATCTTTTGCAGGTACCATCATTTCCTCATTAATTCAAATTCCCTAAAATGCTCTGTAACATCTGTCATGGCAGCAAGTAACTTCAATGTTGGAAGCAGACTGTTCTGAGATGAGGAGCATAAAGATCTAAAAAGAGAAATAGAAGAATCCAGTTTAAAAAGTGAAGAGCCACTTGGCATAAGAGGTAGAAAAATTTGCTAAGAACAGTACCTTAAGCCCCACCAGGGGGTCTGAACGATATAAGGACAACTCTTGAAAGCACAACCATAAAATACCTTGTAGAAGAGGTACCCATTGCCAACTGCCTCCCATATCCTCACTGTCTACAGAGAGCATCTCTGTGATGCTTCACCAGAAGTAGTAGTCACACTGTAACATGCACAAAAAAATAAGCAAATAGGGAAGAGAAGCATGGTCAGGAGTCAAATCTGTATACTGCTTACAAAATGTCTTTAGGAAAAAGAACATCCAAATCAAAGAAACTCAGGCAGGGGAATGGAAAATAAGATACAAAATGTAATAAGACTTTTATACAGCAAAGATAGAAAAGATTTGAAAACAAGGACTGAGAAATTATATACTTATACTAAACATAAATGAAGCTCTCCAGAAAGTAAACTATACACACACTTTGTCATCACTCTTTTTTTTCCCCTTTTTTCCCAAAGGTTTCCTCTTGTCTCTTTCCAAAAAAGAAAACATGATTGAGACTCTCAGACTTATTTGCATGATTTGGTGGATTACTCTATTTCATCCTGTGCATGCTGACAACTATTGTACAAAGTGTGAGTAAAATATGTTTGTAAAAATATAGTTTGTAAAACAGGATTTGATTTTTCACTTGCGAGGGGTATTTGCAATTAATCTGTCAAATACCATCTTAAACCTGCTAGATACTATCCTTTGCACTGAACAAAAGCAACCATATATCCTTAATGAAAATATTCTATAAAATTTTCAGTAGAGACACAGGAATCACCTATCACAAACTTGACACTGAACTGGAGAAAAATGGAACTGACTTGGGAGAGCAGCATGAATTTCTCTGAGTACACTTGTGTTGTGGCCACAGAAAAATCTTTTGCACGGAATAAGGTAAACCTGCTATTTATTGAGGACAAATGATGGCACCTATTTCTTTAGCTTTTGTACATTTCACTTACAGTGGGAAAAATTCAGCTACAAGTAAATTATGATTAGTGGTTTTCTACAGTTTTATCTGTCTGGAAACTGCAGAAAGGTGCAACTGCTGGCATGTACTTGCTGTAAGAGGAGCATCCTGTGTGCACCAGAAAATTGTGGAGACCAAAGTGGAAGGAAGGCTGGAGCCTGAGCTGTGACTCAGCTGAAGTGGACCCTAGGGCTCCAGCTGCTGAAATAAAGGAGAATAAGACTGAGATGCCTGGAGATTTTCCCCAGTGACTGAGTTGGAGTATGGATCAGACAATCAAACTGCAACATTAAGCAAGAGGGGGAGAACATAAGAATCTAAGATAGAAAGAGAGACCTTTCAAGAGAAAAGTGAATTCCCCAGATAGTTATGCATGTTCAATATTCTATATTGTTCACAAACTGGTTCTCAGTAAACCAGATCATGCTTCTAGAGTAGGTCATGTTATAACCACAGGGAGCTCAGGAAAGAAGGCTTATTCATCTTAGCAAAGCAGATTCCTTAGTTAGAAAAATGTATTAAAATAATGCATCATTCTTTTATTGAAGACTACAAGGATTTTATAGAAGACAAGCATAATGCCATAGGCTATCATCCTTCTTAACCACAGGGGATATCAGATGAGGACACACCAGTGAGGAATCCCTTCTATTACCTTTTTCTACGGTCCTCTGATTAAATTCCATTGTGTTTCCTTCTTTTATTAACCATCCTCTGTTATGCCATGAGGATATTATTAGCTTTCCCTAATATTAGCACAGTAGTATAGCACCTAGCTCCTGAGCTGGAAAGTTCTCTGTGTAGTTATGCTTCTTTTGAATCATCGCTCGCCTACATTCCGCATTACCCTCAACTGATGTTAGTCCGTAAGCATAATAAACTCATATATAAACTCAGTTCTGTCCTTATGAGCTGAGTTGCTAACATGTGCTTCCAGAGTCAGTATCATATATCAGGGCAGAGGAAAAACAGAGAAATAAATCATCCTTACGTTATTTTTCAGGTGGAGGGTGCACCATGCCACTTTTCAATGCAGGTAACCTTGCCTCTCCACAACGGGGCAGAATTTACTATTGCGGTACCAAACACAAACATCTCAAAAACCTGCAGTTTTTTCCCTGGAGGTAATGCTTTATGGTCTGGGTAAGATTTTCTCCGTTTGAAATTGTTTAAGGATAAAAAAAAAAAAAAAAAAAAAAAAAAAAAAAAAAAAAAAAGAGGCTTAGAAAATAATTCCTGATACAGAAGTTACCTACTACCCTTGCTTTTAAATGTTTCTGTAACAAATGTTTCCACAGCTCAGTTCTGCAGGAGGCATGTTACTAGAGAAAATGACACAGGGTAACTGTGCTTTAGGGGTGGATTCCAATAACTGTTCCGAGTGCTGGAAATTAAGATGGTAGCACCTATAGCTCTATGACATGTTTTTCTGCTGGGCCGTTAGTGAGTTTGTCAGGACCCAGGTCAGGAACAGGCAAGGAATCAATTAAACTGATTGAGTATGAGGAGGAGAGAGGAAAGGAGATACTGGTGATAAGCAACTAGGATCAAACTGAAGGTAGTAATCTCCCCATCTGTCCCTGGCACACGTACAGCTGGTGCACACCCTTGGAGTCAATATAATTGTTTACCTGCTCCCGTTATGTGTTATTTCAATGTGGTTTAGGCAGATCTGAGATTCTAAATTCCCAAGCAGAGATTTTTTTAACAGTCCATTTTCCATTTCCCCTTTGGTTTTCTCCACTGCACTTGCCCAGTCATCAGC
This sequence comes from Crypturellus undulatus, assembly GCA_013389825.1. Taxonomy (NCBI): domain Eukaryota; kingdom Metazoa; phylum Chordata; class Aves; order Tinamiformes; family Tinamidae; genus Crypturellus; species Crypturellus undulatus. The sequence continues at coordinate 233,583 of VWPW01031894.1, read as the reverse complement.
GGTTTTGCTGCTGTGCTTAACCAGAGGATTTCACGCTCCTCATGGGTGACAAGATGAGCAGCTCACACATGCCCAAGCAAAGAGAGTGTTCCCCTACGCATCTCTTTCTCGGGACTTGGCAGAGGAACCCTTTTCATGGTTCTCCTCAAAATGCAGCACACTGCCTTTTAAAACCCTTTGCTCTTGATGTTCTTCCATAAGTGACCTAATGTGCAGGTTCCCCACGAGAAACCCAACCTTCCTTCCCCAAGGGCATCCTCAGTACCTGATGTTATGGAAGACTGGAGGCAGTAACAGGGAAAGTGTCTAGATCTATTTGCTGATGTTGTGACACGCCACAGAAGAATTCAGAAAGCATATTGAAGGAAAAGAGAATGAGGCTAAACATGTCTGCACAACTCAGCGGACAGGAAGCTTCTGAAGAACAGGAGTTTCTGCTTTGAACGTGCTCCAGAGAAGGAAGTCATGAAGCCACTTCCTTCCCACAGTGGAAACCTCTAGCTGCTGGGTTATTTGATCAGAGGGGAAAAACAAGTCCACCTTGCTTTTAGAAGTCTGCTTTTTAAACACAGTAAATAAACTGGTCAGGAGAAATTTTCTAAATGTTATTCCCAAATGTATCTCTCTGCAGCACTAAAAAGGTTTTTGAAGGCAAACACGCCTTGCTTTATCTATAGGAGGGCTGCAACTACTCTCAGGTTTAGCCAGAAGAACTCTCAGAAGTAGCCAAAACAGGGTGAGAGTCCTGTTTGCTTGGCTTCCTTTAGCCACCACACACTGCTCTACACTCGAGTTTCTGTTCCTCTCTGGAGACCTCAGTTAGGCTCCTGCCTCTTCCCACAGAGGCCACAGAGATCTGAGATAGATAGATCTCACAGGGATGCAGAGCCTACTACAGGAGACTAAAAGGCAGATCCTGCCTTCCTCGGTCGTGTGACACAGGCATTTCATTTTGATCTGGAACAGCTGGGAAACTGCAAGGGATGGATCAAAGCACAGGAACACCCAGTTTTGAGGTCAATGTCTATTAGATTATTTTAGAAATTAGACTGTGTTAGAAACACAGGTTCCTTTGAACTTCAGTCTAGCTGATTTGATCTTAACCGTGCCTGAAACAAAATCCATGCTGAACAAAACACAAATGTCTTCCAGATATACCACTTATGCTAAAATCATTATTCTTAACTCCAAGTATTAGTCAACTGAAGTTGTAGGTCTCTAAAATACCTAAGTAAGTGGATGCCAAGATCTTCTGACTTGGAGCAGTCATACAATTTTCCTTCACAAGGGATTTGGGACACTGCTCTGTTTCAGGCATGCCCGGGACGGCCATTAAAAATTTCTCCTGTGTGATTTACAATGTTTCCTTTATGAACTGCACTTGGAGTGCGGGCAGGGATGCCCCAGGCGATACCCAGTATTTTCTCTATTGGAAGAACTCAAGGTGAGTAGGTCTGCTTAGCTCTAGGGAGTTAATATTGCTCTAACACCTGCCACTGCAAGTATTCAACTTAAACACTTTGCTGCACACAGAGAAGAAGAAGAAACCCAATGTGAGCTTTATGTTAAAGATGAAAATGAGAGACACAAGGGATGCCAATTCCAAAATGTGACCATAAAAGATACAACTACTTACTTCATGGTGAATGGCTCTAGCAAAGACTCCCTGATTCGGTTCTATGATGAGTACATCAATCTGTACAAAATTGGTAAGTTTTGGTGCTTTTGTTTGTTTGTTTTTATGTATAAGAAAGGAAGTAGTGAATTTACCTTCCAAGACAAAAAGGGAAGGAAAAGAAAAACCTACAACAAAGTCTGTGGCTATTAGAGGATTCTAATCTGCAGGGCACGTTTTGGTTTTTGATAGCTGAAAAAGTATAGTTCTGAAAATAAGCTAAAACAAATGCAGAGATAGCCTGAAACAACAGCTCATAGAAGGGTATGAAGATATCTAGATATTCTAAGTAATGAAATGAAAAAAAATACATTTTCAAGGCTAGATTTCTAATTGCTCTATTTTGCTGAGGGTCTTGTCCACCGCTCCCATAATTCCATGCCTCTCTGAAAGCCACAAGATCAAAGAGCCCTGAAACCAGAGGGAGGATGCAGCTTCCAAATTAAGGTGGTTTAAGTTAAATATGTGGATACTACCCACATATGAGTTAAGTGTTTAAGTTTTCAGACAGATCTAAGGCAGAGTTCTGATGTTTAAAAGTGTACATCTAGGGCCATTGGCGACACAGTAAAATATTCAAGACTTACACAAGGCTCACAGATGTTGTCCAGGACTGGTGAGAGACCAATGGATATCTGACCACCATAGGACACAGCTATATTTAAGCAACTGAGTCCTGCCAGTAGTCAATACAGACCATGGAGTTCCATGAGGTACTTAGCTGAGCTGACTTAGACAAACAGGGGCAGCAGCAGCTAGGTCTTCACCAGCTATAATAAATGATGAAACACCTGACTCACATATAGACAACGACATTCTGGACACTCTTATTCTGATGACTTTATCTGGTAGGTAAATATTACAATATATACAATCTCTATCCTTTATTCTATGGTGACCTGCGTAGTCAATATTTAGACAGAGAATAAAATGAGATCATGCTGAATGTATTGCTGAATTACACAGAAGCCTTCACATCTCTTTTACATGAACTCCAGTTGCTTCAGTTTTACCTGATACCTAGTTGCCTAATTTTGCTCCTGAATTTTACTCTTCTGTACTAGATGATATGGGTTAACAACAAAGCAGTAGCACACACCCGTACACAAGTTGCCTCAAATACTGCTGTATTTTGCTATGAACACACGAATCGTGGCTGTTTATTGACCATGTCTAGAGTGATCATTTTATTTCATTGCAGAAAGACTCACTGCTCCATTAAATATCACCGCCAATTGTACCGGTGAGCCCCGAGGTTGCGTTATTGAGTGGCAAGAACCCCTTACAAGTCATGTGGAAAACAAAGATTGCTTTCAATATGAAATTAACATAAAAAACAAGGTAAAAACGATTTATTGGTTTATGCCTACGTACATGCACACACCCAAATTTTCGTGTCCTTCGTTTATTAACTTCAGTGTCCTAAGCTGTGCTGTTCCCCTGCTTTGGTCCTGCCATTCCTGCACCCCGCCACTCAGTACGCTAGTTCAGAATCACAAGAGATGCAGAAAAGCGGAGGAAAGGAGCATACGGTTACGAAGGGTCATATTTACAGTTTTATTTCCCAGCTGGTTCTCAGACGGTGCAGAGAAACTCGGGGAGCGCGAGAGCAGAGCTAAGGCGGTTTCCGAAGAACCGCCCCGAACGGCCACACGGTGGCAGCGCGGGAGCAGGGGCGCCGTGGGCCGCCCGCTGCGGCCTCGGCATCATCCCGCCCTCCAGCTGGTCCCTGGAGGCGGCGGCCCCTGCCGGACCTTCCTTCAGCACTTGGGACGTGTGTCCCTCTCCACCTCCCTGCCGTCACCCCGCTAGCAACCTGACCTATTGCCTGCGGACGGCGGCCTTCCCTTGGGACTGCTCGGCCTGCGCCAGTCCCCATTTTTCTACACAATGTTGACCGAAACCTTGTTTTTGGAAGCAGTGTTGAAACAGAAGCCCCTCTTCCGAAGAACTGAATGCACCAGCAGCTCGGGGGGACTGTGGCACAAGCCCAGTGTAGCCATCAGCAGTGGATAGGTTTTCAGCTAGTTGTCCTATGCACTCTGTGTACTCGGATGCAGCGCTATTCACCTAATTCTAGGGTAGATGACAGACAAACTGTGTCCTTAAAGTGCTTCCTTTTTCCGACTGNCTTCCCTTGGGACTGCTCGGCCTGCGCCAGTCCCCGTTTTTCTACACAATGTTGACCGAAACCTTGTTTTTGGAAGCAGTGTTGGAACAGAAGCCCCTCTTCCGAAGAACTGAATGCACCAGCAGCTCGGGGGGACTGTGGCACAAGCCCAGTGTAGCCATCAGCAGTGGATAGGTTTACTTTTCAGCTAGTTGCCCTATGCACTCTGTGTACTTGGATGCAGTGCTATTCACCTAATTCTAGGGCAGATGACAGACAAACTGTGTCCTTAACGTGCTTCCTTCTTCCGACTGAGTATAAGAGAAACTGAAGATGACCAATTCAGATGTAAGCACTTACGATGTAAACACCAAAAGCAAGCTGAGACTTATCCTACCCTGTATGCAGAGCACTACCAAATTAATTACCAATTACTAGGTAATCATAAGAAAAGTACAGGGCAATACAAAGTATGTCTCTTTACCATATCTATGACCAGTTCCCATCAAGTACAGCAGAGCTGAGGTGTCAGATCTTCCTCATCAGATCTCAGTGCCTAAAGGACTTCTTTTTTTTTTAATAGACAAAAGATCAAAACGTCCCTTTTTTCTGGGAGCTTTAGGAATCAGGCCAGGAAAATCCTTAGAGACCCCAAATTTGACATGGAGACAAGAATGAGTACTCTGCCTCCCTGTCTCTGGGATGCCTGTTTTACCATCATATAATTTGCACATGTGGATGATTCCTACTTTCTGACAAATAAGGAGTCTCTACTTGCTGTGTTTCCCACCCACAGCCATAACACTTGGGGTAGTGGAATTTCTTCAGCCTTTGTAATACAAAAGCCTTATGGGAAAGATCAGTTAAGGGCTAAACATAAACATATGATCACAGTAGGCCAATACATCATTAAATCTCATGATTATACTCAAAACAAACTCTGTAGCTTATACAGCATGCAGACAATTTGGATTGCCTTGATTGTGCATCTTAAATGCATTTATGGTATCTACCTTTGTAGCTCTTTCAAGGAGAAACTGGTATTCATAGTTTTGCTTTTGACTGGTACAATATGGCTATAAGATCTTGTGTGTTATACTTAGAAATTTAGAAAGTTTTACATAAAGATACAGGCTATAACATACGACTAAAACAATATGATGAAAGCGTATTTTCTTTAAAGAATCATAGAATCATAGAATGCCTAGGTTGGAATATGATACCTTTTCTTCCCTATGCAGCGCTCAGAATGGGATTCATCTCACCAAAATGTGTAGATGAGATGCAGATTTAGAATAAGACGCCCACATGCTCCTGTGAAATTCATCTCACGAATTAAAACAACCAGATGTATGTGTCTACATACAAGATAGGTTCCCGCCGTAGTCAATGTGTATCTAGGGCTCCCTTCAGCAGACCCTGCACCCCTTGAGATGCTCTCAGTATCTATCTGATGTAGCTGCCCAGGGACTGCAGATATAACAAATGCCTTTCTGGAGCAGTCACGTGAAGCAAGGCAGGATACCCTATAGTAGCTAAAATGTCACTACATACCTAAGTGTAGGCAACTCAGTGCACCCACACTGCCCGCAGTACAGAAAAGACTTCCACCCATGTACAAAGCTGAAAGAACTCAGCAAAAAGAGAGTTATGGGGAAATATTAAGGTCTAGTTTATAAGACATCGAACAAAGTGGATATATTTTTCAAAATGAAACTTTCCTTTCAATAATATCTGTTTGACTTTTCAATAATGCTAGCTATCCTTTCGTGATCACACGTGAGAAATGTTTTCAGGACCTCAGCCTTTCAGTGTCTTCTGATAATAAGGATCCCCTTATTAAAAGCCCTACTCGTGATTTTGTTTTCTCATTCATCATCCTTGCTTTCTTGCTTCTGTATTAGATTTTCCACATTTTTCAGGTTCTTTAATCCAGGTTCATGTTTGGTTCTAATCAAAACAATCTTGACTGTATAGGATGTATAACTCTTTACAGTATTTTGGGAAAACTCTGAGCATAGATCACGCAGATCTGTAATACATACCTTCAGAGGCAAATGTAACTTCATACAACAATTGAAAAATTTTATTTTCTTTTTTTTTCTCTTTTTTTTTCAAAATTAGACAAAGCAAAAACTCTGAGTAAAATGCTACATTCTGAGATACTACTTTAGCAGAATCACCAATCAATTTTTTTTCATTTGAAAATTACTTATATCATTATAAGCAGGAAACATAGTATAAAAGAGAAAGAAATATTTGGTTATCTGCTAAGAAAATCATAAAAATTAAGATGTGTATTTGGTTTTCAGGATGAGCCCAAAGAAGAGACAATGAACCCTCCTGTAAAAGTAAGTTTCTTGTACCCCCCCCCCCCCAAAAAAAAAGTGCTTTTGCTTTGGATAACATAAAAATAGTATACAATATATTCATATAGAATATAGTTCTATGGAATTTTTCATGTTTTCAAATTTAAAGACAAGAACATTTCACCTAGTAAAATATTCAATTACTCTGCTATATACCTTGGGAAATGTAACTTGCATATGAGGCGAAAAACTCAAGTTTATTTGCTTTGATTTTAGGTAAGGAGCTACAGATACGAATTTCAAAATTTCAATGCTAAAAAAATATATATTTTGAAAATCAGAGCACGTGGGAAAAACTGTAACGTAAACTCAAACTGGGGAGAATGGAGTGAGCCCATTGAGTTTGGTAAGCATGCAATATTCTTTTCATCTAGATTATTTTCCGGTGCTACCATGTTCACCTCCCTGTCTCCATCATTTTCATAGACAGCAACAAAATCTTAATTCTTACCCACTGATATGGCAGGAACAAGGTAGAAGTTATTAACATAGAGGAAATGCCTAAATAGTATAGTGATGGGGGTTGACATGAGTCTTTGCTTAGTTGTGTTTGTAAAAGCAGTAGGTACTCAGTACCTATTCAGCAGTACTCAGCAGTAGAGCAAGGAGCAGTTGGGTAAACATAACAAAAAAAAGAGCACATACGTAATGTGGAAGAAGGGCCAGGCCGCATGGGAAGAATATAGGAACATTTTCAGAGAATACAGGGATGCAACAAGGAAGGCCAAGGTCCATTTGGAATTAGAGTTAGCGAGAGATGTCATAGGCAACAGGAATGGTTTCTATAAATACATCAGCAGCAAGAGGAAGACTAGGAAAAATGTTAGTCCACAACTGAATGAGGAGGGTGCCTTGGTGACAGAGGATGCAGAGAAGGCAGAGTTACTAAATGCCTTCTTTGCCTCAGTCTTTGCTGCTAAGGCCAGCCCACGTGAACTACAGAGCTGAGACACAAGAGAGAGAACCAGGAGAGAGGAGGACTTTCCATCGGTTGGGGAGGATTGAGTTATGGATTATTTAGGTAAACTAGACACCCATAAATCTATGGACCCAGATGGGATGCACTCAAGAGTGCTGAGGGAACTGGCGAGGGTCGTTGCTCAACCGCTCTCCATCATCTTTGAGAGGTCATGGAGAGCGGAGGAGGTACCGGAGGACTGGAAAAAAGCCAACATCACTCCAGTCTTCAAAAAAGGTAACAGGGAGGAGCTGGGAAACTACAGGTCGATGAGCCTCACCTCCATCCGCTCATCCTAGAGACCATCTCTAGGTATGTCAAGGAAAAGAAGATGATCAGCAGTAGTCATCATGGATTTACCAAGGGACAGTGATGTTTAATGAACCTGATATCCTTCTACGATGGGGTGATGGGCTGGATGGACAATGGGAGAGCTGTGGGTGTTGTCTGTCTTGCCTTCAGCAAGGCTTTCAACACAGTCTCCCATAACATCCTCATAGGAAAACTCCAGAAGTGTGGACCGGATGAGTGGGCAGTGGGGTGGATTGAGGACTGGCTGGAAGACAGAGCCCAGAGGGTGGTGATAAATGGGGCTGGGTCTGTTTGGAGGCCTGTGGCCAGTGCTGTCCCGCAGGGATCAGTACTGGGCCTGGTGCTCTTCAGCTTGTTCATCAATGACTTGGATGAGGGCACAGAGTGCACTCTCAGCAAGTTTGCAGATGACACCAGACTGGGAGGAGTGGTTGACACTCCCGAGGGCTGTGATGCCATTCAGGGAGACCTAGACAGGATGGAGAGTTGGGCAGAGAGGAACCTCATGAGGTTCAACAAGGACAAGTGCAGGGTCCTGCACCTGGGGAGGAATAACCCCAGGCACCAGTACAGATTAGGGGTTGATCTGCTGGAAAGCAGCTCCGTGGAGAGAGATTTGTGAGTCCCCGTTGACAACAGGTTAACCATGAGGCAGCAACGTGCCCTCGTGGCCAGGAAGGCCAATGGGCTCCTGGCCTGCATCAGGAGGAGCGTTGCCAGCAGGTCGAGGTAGGTGATTTATCCTTCCTGCCTCTCCTCAGCTCTGGTGAGGCCACACCTGGAGTATTGGGTGCAGTTTGGGGTTTCCCAGTACAAGAGGGACGTGGAGCTTCTAGAGAAGGTCCAAAGTAAAGCAATAAAGATGATTAAGGGAATGGAGCACCTATCGTATGAGGAATGACTAAGTGAACTGGGTCTGTTTAGCCTAGAGAAGATAAAATTGAGGGGAGATCAGATCAACATGTACAAGTACGTGAGAGGGGAATGTAGGGAGGATGGGGTGGTGGTGGTGGTCAGTGACAGGACAAAGGGTAACGGGTGCAAGTTGAAACACAGGCAGTTCCATCTCCATGTGAGGAAGAACTTATTTTCTGTGAGGATGACAGAGCCCTGGAACAGGCTGCCCAGAGAGGTTGTGGAGTCTCCTTCTCTGGAGATCTTCCAAACCCGCCTGGATGCCACCCTGTGCCACGTGCTCTGGGTGTCCCTGCTGGAGCAAGGGGTTGGACTAGATATCTCTAGAGGTCCCTTCCAGCCTCAATCATTCTGTGATTCTCTGATACTCAGGTATCAAGATTATTAGTAAGCACAGCCTGACACGGACTTGGCAGTTCTGTTGTCACCTGTCGATCTTCAGATCAAATCTTTTTTTTTTTCCATGGAAATCCTCCTCTTTCTCCTGGCTATTCCATTTTTCTTTTTTTCATATGCTATGATTTTTCTTTCTTGTATATTTCAGGTCAAAAGAAAGATGATTTTATTTTTGTGATTTTAATACTGATAATACTTGGAATAATCGCTGTGACATTGCTTCAATTCTTTCTTTGCAAAAGGTAAATCAGCCTTAGAAAGGCAGCTATTTCTATGACACACTACCATCCTCCATGCCTTCAAAAACTAGAAGTACCCAGTCATTATCATCATTGTGAATTATAATTACCAGTATTGTTTTGGCCAACTTTGAGTATGTAAAATTGCTACAGAGAAACAGGGGGAAAGGATATTAAAGTTAATAAGTGATTCAAGACATATCTTACAAAAACAAAGCAATTGTTTTTATTTTACTTTTGCGCATTTAAGACCACATGGCTTTTTAGTCATTAGCTTCACATAGTATGAATCAATAGAGAATTGGGGGAAATATGTCATTATTTTAATAAAACTTCTTGGGGTAGAAGTGATGTATTTTGTGTGTTTTTTTTGTAACTAAGTCATTTATTGTGACTGTAATTACAAAAGTGTAGCTACCCAAGTAATAAGCAGAAGAATAGTTATGTACCAGTCTCCATTTAAGATATTTTCTTTCTCCTCAAAGTGATTTACTGAGCAATATACATTTTTATTCTTGAAAGAAACATCCTTAGAGAACAGACATTTGTGCATTTTGCATTCCCAGTATTCTAATTTCTTCAAAATTCTGTTTTGTACCAAAAGATACTGCAACTTCAAAAGAATATGTTCTCCCATTCCACAACCAAGAGATAAATTTAATGTATTAACTGACGAAGATATGCAGGTACCTCTTTCTTTTTTTTCAATTTAGTTATATCTGTTAACTAGAACTCACAGTGTCAGAAGAATTAGGATACAAACACATAAGCATTTTGGTCTTAAGTTCGTGATGTATGTTGGTTTGAAACCAGAAATGTTTTCATGACAGTGCTGACACTAGTGATCATCCTGCATGCATTTGCATATATTAAGGACAGAGTAATCATTCTAAGATTGGTAAGCACAAATTATCAATCTCACTAGCTTGTCATTTCTATTTAAAGAACAAAAAAACATTAAAGTGTAGAAACTTTTATCACTAACATTTGTTAATATTGATAATACAATTAAGTTTTGGCTTGTTTGTTTTTACTCTGAAACATGGAAAACAGGCCTGGAAGTCATCTTGTCAGCTTTTAGATGCTTTCAGCCTCACTATCTGCAATGTTCTTAAAGACTGATATCTATTCCTTAATAGGTGGTCTAGACTAATGCTTAGTTATCCTTAAAGTTTTTTTTTTCCTAAGCATATAACCATTATTACTTCTCTTTATTCCTTTTATGTTTACAGTGTCTTACACACCCTATCAAAAAAAAAAAAAAAAAAAACAAACACGAAATTCCTTCAATCTTGTTTTTTCTATCATGAGACCTAGACTTCAAATAATTCATTTTCTAATTCTCCTTTTAATTGGTCCATTTGAAGACTTGTTCTGAAAAATGGTTTGCAGGAGGAGCAGGAGGATGATTTGTATTAGATGGTTAAAGCGAAAAACTTCATCTTTTTTAACATTAAACATATCATGCTAATTTTTATTGCCTGTAATATTCCAGTGGGCAACAAACTCTTCAAGGAGACTTTAAGACAGAGATCTTTTCCTTTGATCACATACACAGAATCCTCAAAGCTACTATTACTGATTAAAATCTCTCCCATGTTGGCACTATAACAAAAAATTGTCCTGATGCATGTATGATTTTGGTTTTACTAGAAAGGAGGTAGCAATATGATTTGGATGAGTTCTCATGCACCCTTTTAAAAAAAAAGTCACAAATATCTGGTATCTCACCTCATGACAGTCAGCCAGAGCTATGGCTGTGTCACAGCCTACCAAGTTATTAACCAGCAGTGGCTAGTAAAGTCATACGCAGTCCAAAAACTGCAGACCCTCTAGATTGCATATGTTTACCAACGTAGGAGGCTCTCTTTATATACACGAAGTTTCATGAAGTGACATGAGCACTTCCTTGGGAAATAGGAGTAAAGTCTGACACTTTTGCTTCATCTTCTATATTAAGTATATTCCAAGAACTGCAGAACTCTCTGCACATGCACGCAGACATGGCATTTTCTTCAAACGTCCTGGTGATTTGCGTCACCGGTTTGTGTGAATCCGCTGTTTTTCAAGCATTTCTTACATATCTAAGCAGGACTGAGGTACTAGAATACCTAGCATTTCTTCTAAATGCCTTCTCAAGGTCACACACATAAATCTACAGCATGTTGCATGATAAAAACCAATTCATTTTTCTCTCTCCTTAGAAAGAATATATAAATGCACCCAAAAAAGCTCGCACTGAAGACATTATTGTGATTGAAGAGATGATTTAACTTTTGGAAAAGAAAAAGCAAAGCACTTGTATTCCTCAACTAAACAAAAATCACGCCTCTTCCTGACACTTTAGCAATACTGTGTGTTCCTCACAGTCCAGTCAAGAAATGAATTTGCAAATCTCTTCCATTAAAAAAAAGTTTAAGAGTGACCAACAAATACTGACTTTTTTCCCTTTGTTTAAAAACACCTCTGGCAGCTAAGCATTTCCAGACATGTTACCCTCAAACCCCAGAGATTTTCTTCAAATATGCTAGACAAGGCACCTCATGCACAAAACAGCTAAAACTTAAGATTTACGATTTTTATTGTGGTATGTTTTTCCCCTCTGACAAAAAAAAAAAAAAAAAAAAAAAGGCACAGGATTATCCTATATCAAACTATCAAGAATAAGCCATGGGTTATTTTCACAGCTTATCATTCTTCTATATCCATTATGGTATTTTACTGAATATTCAAAACCTGCTTTCAAAATTGCTCTTAAACTTCACTTGATCAGCAATACCAAAATGTTACAATACATTCCAAAGTTTTTGTCCCTTTCTGTAAAGCTGAAAGGAAAAATAATAAAAAAAATGTCCCGAACAGGTAGATATTAAGTTGCAAAGAACCATTTCAAGATCCCACTATTTCAATGCAAATGTGAACTTCTGCGATATTGACTTAATTAACATAAATCATATTTGAAAGTCTTCAGTAAGAGCGTCAGAACTGTAAAACAAAATTTTAAATCAGCTTTAGCAACTGTTTTTGTTTAAAGATTCTTCTTACCAATGCACTTTATTCCTTTAAAACTGTACAGTTTGTATTCTTTAAATGCCATAATTTTACTTAAAAAGAAAACGTTTTTTTTTCCATGTAACTTGTTCAAAATAAATACATTTCACCAAATAATCACTCCAGTAAGGCAGGAAACAAAAGCTTTTTTTTTTTTTTTAAAAGTCTCATTTATTGTTTGCCTCATGTTCCCACACTGCATGATCACATTGAAAATTGCTGCTGCATGACTAAGGGAAATCATATCCTTGAAAAATGAAGAATACCAAGTAGTACATGCTGAAATGTACAGCAGAGGTTTTTAAAAAAAAAAAAAAAAAAAGGCAGGTCCACTTAACCCACATTTACATTGATTTCTTACTTCTTCTGTTTAAAAGCAAATTCTGAAGCGCATTGGGAGGGGTACAAAAAGTCTCATGCCCTCCCTGCTTTCAGGGGCTGTTCATGTCATTGCCAAGTTTGGTTCCTTCTCACAAAGCTGGGGCCACCACGTGCCCAGAAAGGTTACGCAAGGTACTCTGCCCTTATTTCCACCTTTCAAACCATAGGAAATAGCTTGGAATTCCCTCTTTTTCATACACAGAAAACAAAGCCAAGTGACATTTGTACAGATACAACCCTTACCCCCCCAAAATCAGCATAATTACAACTGAAACAACAGCTTGATGGGCAAAGTCAGTAGCAAGTGACCTACCCACACCACATCATTGAACAAGATTAAAACACTTAAAGAGCTGCTTGCAGCAGGTACATAAAGTTTCCTATTAGCCTGTATACAATGTAGCTAGGTACTTACATTCATAAGGATGCTGAAAGCAGTGCTTGTGCAATAGTGAAAGGAACATCATGTCAGAGAGAAGGTAATAATCAGCCAAAGCAAAGGGTAGAATTTAAATACCTCATCTTGAATAGCAACCTCAGAAGGCACACAAAAACCCTTGGACAGCTCAGTCAGCCACTGCGACTGTTATGCATTTTTTCCCCATTTACACCCAGATGTAGAGGCTTTTTTAACATGGTTGGAAGATGAACAACTTGTTTTCCTATACTGGTCCCCCGACCTAGCTGCTTAAGGAAACATGTCTCTGTGCATTATAAAGTACAAAAAAAGGAAGATTATATACATAGAGAAGAGCAGATAGGTATTACTATATCCCAGGATAGCAGTATAAGAAACTGTTCAGACCATCTTTAGTCTTCGGACTAGAGCTTAGCAAATGATAAGTGAAAACTGAAGGCTGACTACTTTTAGCCACATTTTACAGCTAGCAGAACCATACATATTCTTCATCTCCCTGCCTCAACCAACTTCCACCTTTTGGAATGGACTTCCAGTTTAAATTCATCTTCCATGACAGTACTCATTGCTGCTACAGATTAGTCCAAATAGCATCCTGAAGGGCACAATCAGCATTTCCAGATAGCAGCAACAATACAAGAGAGATAGGTTACTTAGGAGTTGAAGGCATTTTACAAGGTTTTTGCATGAATGCTGTGTTGCCTTTTTTTTTTTTTTTTTTTTTTTTTTTCTTCCGTATTTCACTTTATGCTGTTTTACCAAGGGCAAGAACACTGCTAACTTATTTTGACTACCCTTGGGACTTTGGGTTACCCTTCTAGTGCTACAGTAGAAAAAAAACTCTCATTTTACATTACGTGACACATTGCAAATCAGAGTAAGAATCATGCAAAAAGCCACTTGCAGCATTCTATCATGAACTATCAGGCACAAAGGAGTGGTTTCTATTATTACAACCCATGCTTCCCCCTGCCATAAGGATCCCACATTCAATTAAAAAAAAATCCAAGCTTATTCTGCTGTAGTGCAGTGTAGGTGTATCAGAATCCATTATCTGAAACAAATTTTCAACTAGAAGAGGCTTTCCCAAGCTTAGATGTAATAATTTCAACACAGACAGAGTAAGTATGTTTATTGTTTTACAGCAGAATGCCCCAATTTAAGAATATAATCGCTAGATGTTCAGCTGTGCAAAATGGTACATAGTGCTTCAGTACAAGTGGAAAAGACATGATTTGTTAGCAAGTACTTTCAAATACAATTTTATGGTCCTATAAGATGGGACTTGAAACTGGTGGACTGATACACAGGCAAACAATTTTCTGCCTGAAGTGGACCCAAATGCTTTGGACCCAGAACCAATGTCACTGATTTTTCATTGCTGGGAGGGGAAGAAAAAAAAAAAAAAAAAAAAAAAAGACCACAAACCTGTGCTGAATTGCCAGGCACAGTGTCCCCATGCAGGCCATGGATCAGTCTCTTAGGCCAGTTTCTAGCCCCATCTACAAACAGCTGGCTCTGATAAATAAGACTCACAGGAATTTCTTGAAGGTCAATGGTCCATAATGGTAGTTATTCTACATGATCTGCTCAACTTGATTTCCAAATCCTAGTCAGGTTATTTTTAAATGACTTTCTTGAATTCATCATACAGCACAAGGACAAAAGCTCCCCCCATGCCTCTGAGAACATTGGACCATGCACCCTTGAAGAAGGCTTTTCCTCCCTCATCCCTTGCAATCTTCCGCCAGCAGTCAATTGTTCCAGAGTACATGATATCAGCTGTAGAAAAGGAGAAAATAACATTTTTACTCATATATAATTATATCTGAAATAATTCTATCAACAGCCCCGTTTCACTTTACCAGTTACCTTGTGGCATGCCAAGTCATATTTAAGGCTGTTAAACAAGACTTTCAGGCAACAGAAAAGCTCCCAATCCTCTTACCTACTTATTACAATTTGAAGTCATACAATAAGAATGTTACCTAAGATTTCTTTGGACAATTACATTGTTACCTAATTACCAACAGACAATTCTTTTCCCCTAGTCCATGTTTCATGCTTTATAGAGAAAAGTCCTGACCACAAGTACTTTCAAGTACTGTGCCATAAGGCAAGCCATGGGCCCTGCTGGGGCTGCCCACACAATAGAGCCCAAGCAACCTTAGTGACAAGGGTAAGTGCAGAGGGACGACAAGAGACATCTGAAGATCTTGTTAATGCCACTTAAGAACAGCACAAATTAGCAGCCTACCTCCTTTACGCCCCGACTGCATCATCATCCTACGTCTCACTGTGTCGAAAGGGTAAGACACCACACCAGCCACGGCAGTCACTGTCTGTGCAATCATCCAGCTGATAACAATGTGGGTATTTCTGGGATCGGGGAGCATGCCTGCAATAAAGAGACTAATGAGTTTATCTTCCACCCCCAATTCCTCCAGCACACTCACCAAATGAATGACAGCTACTTTAAAAATTGTGACAAAACACTGCAAAGCTATAATCTGTAACAAGACTATTTCGGACAAACCGAAATGATATAAAAAACTAGTCTCAAAACTAGTCACGTGTTCTCCCCCTCAGTAACCAATACATGTAACATTCAAATAACAGGTACAATAAGATACATTTTTTTCTCTTGCCAAAGGCGTGTCACCAAAAAAATCACACTGTGTGATTTTTATATTAAACTGCAAGTTTGTACTAGCGACACTATGCCCTAACATCAAGACTGGCAAGTAACACTGCTCTATCACATTCTGCTTTACGCTTCAATTAGTCTAATATAACTATAAAAACTGCTACTAATAATAACTAATATAACTATAAAAATGCACTTATAAAGAGATGTTATAAAATTGTGAATGATTACTAAAATACATTACTATAATTAGACTCCCTCTTTTGAGAACAAGTAGAATAGAGCGAGACCATTAGGAAATAGCCTGCTGCCAGTCACATACACCAAAATTTTGCAGCCAGCAATGCAGCGTCACTGACACTACTTCTATCTTCCCCCTCACATGAACAGTGGCACACAAGAACAGACTAAATGGTTAAAGATAGAAATACAAAAAAGCAGGTAGCAGAAAGACACATTCTGCAGAAAGGCTTATTAGCAGCTCCCTTCTGAAGTTTACCTTTTGCTGTATCATAGATTCCGAAGTAGGCCGCTCTATAGATGATGATACCCTGGACTGAGACATTGAACCCTTGGTACAAGCCACGCAGACCATCAGACTTGGTGATTTTGACTAGACAGTCCCCCAGACCAGAGAATTCTCTGTCTGCACCAGCTTTTCCGACGTCAGCAGCCAAACGGGTTCTTGCAAAATCCAAGGGGTAGACAAAGCAGAGGGAAGTGGCTCCAGCTGCACCACCAGAGGCCAGGTTACCAGCAAAATACCTCCAGAATTGAGTGTGCTTGTCTACGCCTCCTAAAAACACCTGCTTATACTTATCCTTGAAGGCAAAGTTGAGAGCTTGAGTGGGGAAGTATCTGATGACATTTGCCAAGTTTCCACGCCAGAAGGACAGCACTCCTTGTTCCTTTGGTATACGCACTACACAGTCGATGATACCCTTGTACTGCTTATCGGCAGCAATCTGCTTACTTGCGTGTTGCACCTGTGGACAAAAACGCTCATGTTCGCTGTGTGCCTTGCAAAGCCTGCAGACGCCAGAGCTGAGGGCCGCTAATACCATGGAACAAAGAGTCACTGTGCTTGAACACCTGGCAGTTGCTTTCTGCGGAGCTAAGCCTGTGAGGCAAGCTGCGAGAGCAGGCTTCCAACAAGCTCAAGGTGCGGGGACCCCTCCGAGCGGAGAGCCCGGCAAGAGCCGCAGTCTGTCTGCCTTTCCGCCCGGAGCGGGGACCGACCTTCACGCCAGGGCGGAGGCGGCGGGGGGCGGCGCGGCCGGCGCCGCCGAAGGTCACGCGAGTCACCTTGGGGCGCGCG
>VWPW01031894.1:119844-216020 GCA_013389825.1 Crypturellus undulatus | reverse complement strand
GCGCCGCGCCAGCGGCCCGTGGGGCCCGCCCGCCCGCGGCCGTTAGCCGCCGCCGTTAACCGGCCTCGCCGGTGCCTCGCGGAAAGGCAGCCCGCTTCCCCGCGCTGGTCACCTTCCTGCCGCAGGGGATGCTTTGTTATTACTACTACTATTATTGTTATTACTGTTATGTCAGCTGTTGCTGAAGGTTACGTTAACCTATGCAATTTAAAGGGCATTTTTTTTTTTTTCTCCATCAGGATCTGCACACCATACATCTGCACCCGGATGTAACACGTCCGGTGCAACACAGTCCTATACCAATTCAGTGGTGTGCACCTCAGCACAGGTGCTCAGTTCAGGAGATGATCAAGCACGCCAGACAGCTGGTTTTGCTCTGAATGTAAAAGATCAATTTAGGAAGGAGACACTGCTTTACCCACGAAACACTCTCTATGGAGGAGAGTGAATTCTGGGCACTTCCTGGATGCCAGAGGCCTTTGCTCTGTACTCATCAGCCTCGTGATGACACCAGTTTAAGAGATCTTGTTTCCAACCTCTCCTCACACATGCTCATGCTCATTATGCGGTTCATGTCCTATCTCAGGGCTTTTCCAAACCTCACTGAACCAATGCAACTTCAAAAAAAAAAAAAAAAAAAAGTGCTGCACCTAGGTTAGCAGTGTAACCAGTAACTGGTTAACTAGTAACCAGTTAACCTAGTTACCAGCTAGGTTACCAGTGTAAAACAATGGTCCTATGGCATCAAAATCTCTGAAGCAGATTGTCAGAAGAAGCCCGGGTGGCCAAGCCCTTACACCTATAAATAACGAGCCTGGTCTCCCAGCAGCCGTTCCTGTTACTTATACTGTGTACTGAAAGTGTAACTTTACATCTAATGGCTGAAGTGCTATCTGAAATTATACCTTTTAAAAGGTAATTCTTGAAATTATTTTATGGCTGGAGGGTATTTTAGGCCACACACACACCTTAAAGATAATGACACTTTGGTGGTAGTTTTCATTCACAATTGCTTTCACTTTTCCTTTTAGTCCTTTAATGGATCTTTCATACAAAAAGAAATAAAGCAAAACTTTTTTAATAGGGCCATATGATTGAAGGTAAACCACAGAAATGCAGTAGTTGAGGAATCCGAAACAACTATTTACACATGTTTGTGCTTTACTGGATTTCAAAATGCGAGTGTCTCTCCAACAGGGTGCAGCAGGAACAGGTTGTGTCAGGCATAGGTCTACTGCACTGACTATCTCACATGTAACATGATACTATGCATTAATACATCACCATACTATTTTTTGTACTTTAACAGTCAATTGTATTTATGTTCCAAACCTTTGAATGCATATACTGGACTGACCCCTCTGCCCACACAGACACTAGACACATGCAAAGTTACAAAACTATTTTGGAAGTACATAACGAAACGCATATACTCAGGGATGCACATGCAACCTAAACTTGGGTATTCCCACAGAGACTGCTCCCTTTCTCCTTTTATTAGTCTGGAGAAGTAGCAATTGACAGCACCAGACCAAAGCCTCTTGTCATAAGTGTCACAAAGATTCCAACTATCCTAATTAATTTTGCATTTACCTCATAATCCCTGCTTCCCAGAAGAAAGCAAGGGAAAGCACTGAAAGGCATTGTTAACAAAAACATTATTGCAAGTGAAAGTAAGGGAAGGAGAAGGAAAAAAAATCCTTGCTAGTGCAGTGCAGTGCTCTCCTTGGAATTTATCTTAATCAGATAAAACATGAAATGGCCACACCAAAAAAAAAAAAAAATCTCAGCACTAACAGTCTATAGCAGACATGATAGAACCCTGGAAACTTTTTTTTTTCCTCCCACCTTATATTTTGGAAACTATCCGATTGGCTGTGAAAGTGGATATACTGAATCTCAGGAAATGGGAATGGTTCAACAGGCAATAGGTAGGACTACAGATGGCACCTACTAACAGTCTAAGAAAACACAGCTAAGAGTTGCAGTCTGCTACAGAATAAGAATCCAGTAGAGTCTTGCACAATAGTAGAACCATGCAGGTTTTTTGGAATCAAGATATACTATCCAGCAGTTGCCAATATTTTAAGAATGATGAGGTTGCATGCAGGAGCATGCACAATACTCAAGCTGCAACATTCATGGTGGCAGATAGAGTGACATTAATGGAGTGCATACAGAGTAGCAGCACATAAATCTCAGGTTAGCTTTGTATGCATAGAGGCAGTACACTCTTATTAGGAATGGTAACAGTTATTAGGAACCTCGGTACATCTAGATGTTTCTTCCTCCATAAGAAGCACAAACAACTATGACAACAGGGGGAAAAAAGTGAGTTAGAAATAAGAACTAACCACTGTAAAAGACATTCCCTTCTAGTCAAGCTGCAGACTGTGAAAAGTAGTAAGAAGTGAACAGCAGAAGGTGCGCTCAAAAAAGAAAGAGAAGCAAAAAAGGAAAAAAATGTATAACATAAAAATGTATTTAAAGAAAAATGACAGAAGATAGAATGCAAAGATAAAGGCAAGTTGTGGAGTTTTTTTTAACCTATTTTTATCTATGCTAAAGTAATTTTTTACCTATGCTAACATCCCAAAACACGGAAAGGTGCAAAGCGACAGCTAGTCTAAAGATTAACCCATTCTAATTGCTTCAGATATGGAGAATCAGTGATTTCTCAGCTACGTATTACTGTAAAGCTGCTGAGATTATTAGTGTTTGAGGCTTGCTTCTGAGGATACTATGAATGCTGCGCAGTTGTAACATTGCTGCCAACCAAGTAATACTCAAGTTTCCTGGCATCATTTTACTCAAAGTTCAAAACAAATGCAATCAGTATCTCTTTTTAAAAGGAATTTCAGAGAGCTGACAAAGCATTTCTTATCTGTGATATAAGAAATTGAAAATATATTTGCATAATTGAAAAATATCAGGCTTGAGCACTGAGACATTCAGATTTTATTACTAAATCTTCTCCTAGGTCTTAACACAGAGAATTACATCTAACAAGTTTCCCGTCAACCTGATTTTGACATTTGTGAATCCATGTTGTTCCAGTAAACATCGATATTCAAAGCTACTTCTCTCCTTCCCCTCTGTCTGCACAAGCATGTTCAACGACTGCAGCAAAGCTGTGCTCCTGTTTTTCTTCTCATCATCCAGCACCATTTCCGCCAGCAAAAGCCCACAGCCTAATTCAAAAACAAAGGTATGCAGCAGTGCTAATCCATTATGAGACAAGAGAGAATCTCAGTTACCCTATTGAAAGGTCCAAGCTAAAAGACACTGATGATTTTATTTCTCATTTACGTTTGCTATCAGCTAACTGACTTACTGTATAAACCACTATCCCTAGGGAAGAGGGGGAAAAAAAAAAGTCATGAAGTTACCTGTCACAATATCAAGGAATCAAAGCCTCACAAGTTACTTTATGGCATGCTTCAATAAAAGACATGAGAGTTATGGAAAAAAATAAGGTACCAAAAGTACTGCTATTTATTTGGAAAATAATACTGCTTCATGCTTATATAGGAATTGTGNAAAAGACACTGATGATTTTATTTCTCATTTACGTTTGCTATCAGCTAACTGACTTACTGTATAAACCACTATCCCTAGGGAAGAGGGGGAAAAAAAAAAGTCATGAAGTTACCTGTCACAATATCAAGGAATCAAAGCCTCACAAGTTACTTTATGGCATGCTTCCATAAAAGAGATCGGCATGAGAGTTATGGAGTTATGCTTCATGCTTATATCGGAATTGTGCCACAAAGTGGTGGAGAGATCCCTGATGGCAAGCATGACAGAAGCAGAGAAGCAGATGATCTTTTACATTTCTTCTAGGGGAACTGCAGTCTTTGCAGTGGGGGAGATCTAGGTAAGAACAGAATTCAAGTGATTCTGTTTTCATGTAGCCTATTCATCTTCAAACACATGAGGGGAAAGCAAAGTTAAGAGCGAGGGGGACTGACAAGATGAGTACTTTTTACTTCTTGTCTTTTAGCCCTGATTCTTATGTGGTAGTTTCTATCAGAGCACAGCAGAGGTAGGAGGCCACTCTGCAAGCTCCAAAGTAATCAGTTTCTGAAGCAATGTGGTGCTGCACAGCACTCATACCTCTGCTCTGACCCTTATGACAGTCTCCTCAGAGCCATTCTTACCAGCTCACCTCACACAACCATTGCTCAGTAAGAAGTACAGTTAATCATAACACTGCCATCTTTCAGAAGGGGTGGAGAGGAGGGGGAAAGGATAAAAAAAATCTAAAATTCAGCCCCATATCATCAACTACTTAACTACAGACACATACAAACCACATTTATACTTGTCATGAGCTCATTATGGGTGACAAAGTTTTCTTTGACAAAGAAAATAGTCAAGCATTTCTGAGGTGAACCTCAACATAAAGAGTCTCTCTCCAGTGGGATTCTCCTGCTCAAATACAGGCATCCAAAAATTAGATAGCTACATTTCAGCTAGCCCTTTTTTAAACACTCTCTGTAGCCCCAAGGCCATTTTATGTTGCTGGTCTGGAAAAAATATGTCTGAATTTTGAACAGTCTGAAAGGAAGGCCCTCCTATTTTGCCACAGGAAGTTATTTGGAATATCTAGTAAACAACAGGATAATCAGCAAAATCACACCAAGGAAACAGCTAATCAGCAAGATCCATAAATTCACATGGTAAAATAGAATAGCGCAGGGAAGAAAAAAAAAAATCTCTAAAGGTTGTTTTCTAACGTAATTGAAATTCCTTCATGAGAGGGATTGAAGCAGAACTACACGTCAACTCTTCCAGTGAATAAATTTTGGCCATGGTCAAAAGTTACTAGTCATCTACAATTTCCTGAATTAAAAAGGCATTTAATTCAGATTATCAGGGTTTAGCAAGAACAATAGCTTCCAGCCAAAAGGTAGAAAAAACATGTCAAATGCCAGCTATCTAAAAGCATTTTTTTATATATACACATAAAATGCCTCCACTCAGGGAGTCAGCTAAGAGTCAAAACTGAACTGACAGCTCACAAAAAGGGTTTAGTCATTAGCTTCTTTACCACAAGCTTATTTATGCTGAGTGGTTCAGGGGAGGTAGAAAATTAACATAAAACAAATGACTGCAGTAAGGCAGTCACCTGCTGTTTAGCAAAGATTTGTCCACAAATATTAGCCTCCTTTGTAAAGCAGTCAAAGTTCAGTGACAAAATGATGCCAGACCTCTCTAATATAATAGCACTTTATTTCATTAGAATTCATATTTACACCTTGAGAAAGTTTCCTTTGTATAAAACATAGCAAAGCTGTGATGTATCACTACAGACACCATGCCCATAGGGCTAGAATTTAAGTATAAAATGCTGTGCCCCAGAGTACACTAGTTTGTATGGTAGCCAAGCATGTTCTATTCAGTTTTTAGAGTCAGTAATTTAAAGTCAGTAAGTCATTTTACCTAGAGATACAGATTTAAGTCTGCAACAATTTCAGGCATGCCAGGTTTGAAACTACAATGTTCTGACTCAGACAGCTTCCAGCTGCCTAGAGAACAGCATTGTGAACTTTATGAGTAGCTTTATGAAAGGAGACATCTAATAACTGATTTGTATTAGAGATGCACTGAAGGTAAAGTACAATGGCAGACATCATGTCAATGCAAAAAAAGTTTCTAGTTTTATTCAAGCACCTGGATATCTTCCTTGCTTAGTTCCTTCCTAATGTTGGAACTAGACAGATAAGAGTTTTTTAAAATTTCTTAACAGGTCAAATTGCATTCATAAAAAGCTTCTATCTGGGCAGTCTTGATTATGTTTCTTTGATTTCATGCAGCTGAAATTCTGTACTAAGCATGTTTCTCCTTAGGTTACTTTTGCCTTATTGAATGTTCAAAGAATAAAGGAACTTCACTGAATAAATAACCTAACATGGAGCCTGGCAGGCAGATGTGAGTAATTCTTGACCCTGCTCATCAAATCCCTTAAATTGCTGAGGTCAGCAATTCAGCACACCCATTGCTTCTTTTACAATGGCTCATTGGGGTTATTCCTATAGATGTACGTGGCAAGCAAAAAAAAAACTCAAAGGCCAAGATAAAAGCTAGTTTTAAAGTGCAACTTTAATCTCCAGGAAGGATTCTATTACAAAGTATATTTTAAATAGAAAAAAATAAATATCAATTGAGTATCATGAAAACAAAAAATTAGGAATCGTAATACCAATGACAACTTAGTTCATGAAGTAGGATATACAGTATGGGCCTACCTCTCCAAATAAAAACTGGATCATGAAGAAATTTCTATTTCTATATGTCATTTCAGAGAATTTTTGTACAGATCTTCAAATTTTCAAATAAGGAAACAGAAAGCATATATGGCTGCTTTAACTATTGCCAGAAAAATATGAAACTAAGGAACTGAGAGGAAGAGCTCTCAGCAACTTGGAATGCAATGGTTGGAGGTCAAAGGCTACTGCGGTCTGGGAAATTATTGTTGCTCTAGGAGCTTCCATGTTTCTAACTCTAGCTTTGCTTTCACTACTGCCTGAGGAAAAACATGCCTAAGTAAAGGTATACTTGAGTGCTTCTCACCAGTCCCACAGAAACTGCAAAAATAGGTCTAACAATCCCAAACTGATACAGATGGTAGCGTTCATTTTAATTTTTTCACTTCTTATATAACAATAGTCACTGAATATATTGCACAGGGAAAATTCTCTATTTTTTCATAAAGTCTAATAAAAGATATGAATGTAGCTTATGCAGACTAGAAGCTTAAACTCACTGTGATATGCAGCTATGTCACTCTAAGCTTTATACAACCAGCAAAACCAGCCAAAAGAACCAGATATGAAGGCCTGCAACACAGAGTACCAGTCTGCCCCAGACACTTTTTAAATGGGTAGAAATCATTCCTACACAAGTTGCAATCAAACCTTTATTGGAAAACCTTTAAGTCTATGCCACTATAACAGGTAATGGTCAAAAATGATTCTAAGCAACTGATAACATGTGCTGATGAATAAGTATATAGCACAAATGTTATAAAAGCTTAGTGTACCAGGTTGTTAGGGTCTGTGCACACTAAGGTCACTGACTCTTCTTGAAGCACAGAACAGCATCTAGTAAGTTTCCTGTCATCTTAATTTGTACATTCATGAATCCGTATTTCTCCAGGAGTTGTTTATATTCTGAGCCACTTCTCTGCTTGCCTTCAGTCATACTGAGGGACTGCAGGACAGCTCTAGGAGGATGCATCTTCTGTTCATCAAGCACAATTTCTGCCACTAGCAAGGCATTTCCTGCATTCCCAAAACAATCAAAAGTGGTTCAGTAAAAAATAAAATAAAATAGACCTAGCTAGAAGTGTATAGCTAGAAGTTTTTTTGTTGTTGTTGTTCAGAGTTTGATAGAGGTAAAGACTGATATTTTACTTTAGTGGAAACCAGAAACAAAAATGTCCTTTCAATAATCCTCCCTGGAAGCAGTCACTGCATGCCAGAAAGGGGGAGTTTAGAGCATCATCTCTACTGTGATCTTCAGTAGAAATCCAGATTACTTCCTGATCATGATCTGAAACTCAAGTCTTGTCCCTATTTGAAATAAGCAGCTCCTAAAACCTGTCATATCACAGTCTTCGCATAACAAGGTGAAGACAGTCATCCACAATTCTGTTTTGCTATTTAAGAATTATGCTTGAAGGCCTATATTTAATATTGAATACTACGCTATGAAATAACTATAGTTTCCTGCTGGATTAATTCCTGCTGGATTATGGCAAAGCATAACAATCAAGTGTTTCTCCCCTTTCTCCTACATTCTGCCTTTCTCTGATCTTTTCTATTGTTCAAATGCAAAAGAAAGCGTAAGATACTACATATTTCTCAAGAAATTTGTGCATAATGTATTGCTGAATTCCAACATGCCATATTTTGGGTACTACTGAAATTACTAAAAAAACTACCTCCTCTTAATTAAATTCAATGGCCTTTATCTACTGAGACTAATCATTACACATGTGAAATAAGCACATGCTTAAGTGCTTGCTTAAGTGCTTAAGGACAATAAGAAAGATACTAAGAGCATGAAAAATGGAGCAGATTAAATGGTTAAATGCACAATCTGCAAGGCCTTTTATATAGATTCAATGACTAATATTAGCAAATTTTTGTTTCCTTTTCAAGGGCGATATAATGCAAGCACAGGTATTCCTGCAAGTGCAATTTGGACTAAAAAAAATTACATATTCCTTTTTAATACAGTATTAATATATTTTATTATCATGATTAACCATACCCCTGCAAACTCACAAGACCAAAACCCCTTACCTGGTTTGCAAACAGATGATATTTTGCTTAACAGCATATGAATTTTTTCATCAGGCCAATCATGAAGAATACGTGAAAGAATGTAAAGATCTACTTTTGGAAGGTCATCCTTGAAGAAGTCACCTGTTAGAAAGCAGAGTTAGTACCTATAAAAACAAAACAAACAAAGAAAACACACAACTTGTGGAGGAACTGGAAAGAATTTCAGACAAGGTAAAGGGTGAAACAAAGGTGTAAGGATGCAGCAATTTGTAGTTAAAAGAAAGTACACTTAAAGAAGAGCGGATGATAGCTAAGAATTCTGTAACATGCGAGAATGGAGAGAAAAAAAAAAACTAAAGCAAGCATAGACCAGTTAAAAATCTTTTGCAGCCACCATGTTAGTGTTGCCTAGTCTGAAACAAGGACTTGCAGCAAGCCTACACCTCCAGCAGTATCCGCAAATATGACTAATTCACACTGCCTTATTTATCCACATTCTCCAACCATAAAAGTTGTTTTATTTGCCCTGCAGGCTTATGGAGAAATACAGAATAACCCTAATTAGCTTGGATAAACCCACATTGCTCTGTGCTGAATGACACACATTCAAGCTGGACCAGGACAGCACATTGCTCTGCGCTCCAGAGCAGTAGAAATAAGAGGACAGAAGTCATTTTATTTATTTATTTTTACATTTACCTGATACAAATGTCACTGGAGCTGTGCATTTTCCTGAAGACTGAAAGTAAGAGCTATTTGCAACGACTTCTGGAAGATCAAATATGGTGACCTTCATATCTGGATATATCTGTACTAATTCATGAGCCAGAGCCCCAGTACAACCTATTGGAAGCAAATTAAAAAAAAAAAAAAAAAAAAAAAAAGTCTTTCGTCATTTTGTCATGGCATTTGGAAACATTTTTAAAGACAAAGATTAATTTAGCTATTGTATAGCAGCATGGAGTTAGAAATAGAAGCACCACAAAGAATATGGGCCACAGCACTTCCTAGCGGATAACTCTTAGTTTAGGGGACACAGGCATTATTCCTTACACTGCCATAGACCTGTTAACATGATCTTTGATAAGCCAGTGAACTGCCTAGTGGCTCAGTTTCTTTCCTTCTAAGAAAAGGATGAAACTACCAAATGTTCTAATATGCAGATGTGAAGCATTGCAGGCACCATGGATCATGGAACAACTACACTCTTCTACACGGCGACTGAGTGAATGGTCTCTGGACAAGTGGCAAAGGATGCACCAGATTTGTGTTAAATCCTCTGACACTAACTAAAGTGTTCTTCCTTCACTGAACGCATTCTCTATGCAGTATCACCTATTCCATGCAACTCTTGTACACAGTGAAAAAGCACACTAACAAGTAGAGTTTCCTCAGGTATATCACCAGTCTTCACAAATTGGTGGTCATCTTTGAATATTAAGAATACAAAAGAAAAAACAAGCAAAACCTACAAAAAAAACCACACAGTTAATCCGTTCTAGAGGATTCCAAAAGTTTGGTTCTAATTATTGCAGCATTTCAAGTGTGACACCACCGTATGGAATGATCCAGAAATCACTGGTGCTTCTGAAATCCTGAGGCGATGCCAAAGAGCAGCAATAGTACAGCTGAAATGGGAGTTCCCATCACAATACTTGATCAGGTGAGCCACAAGCCTTCTGCTTCCTATGTTATCTGAGCTATGTCAGTAATGATTGTTACCAAACACATTTGAGTAATTTGATTATTTTAAGTAAATTGATGTTATATAAGCAACTTTGCTTTCAGCTAACTGCACTTAGCCCTTCTATTTGGGCATCACAATAGAGACAAATATCACTAGACAGTTTTACTCCAGTTTTAATGAAGTAATAAAATATGGAGATGAAATTATCTTTTTCCTATAGTTTAGGGAAATACACAAGGCAATACCTCCTAAATCACAGGCAGACTTAAACTGTGAAAGATCAAATGCTGTAGCCACATCTCTTGCTGTCAGGTGGGCAACGCTGTGCATGGCAGCCATAAAGCGCTGCTTCACCTCCTGGCTCTGATAATACTCCTATAATAAATAAAAAAAACACACACATAATAGCCAAATTATTTTCATTATTAAGCATGGCTTATTCTACACCACTAACAGGAAAAATCTAAAACTGAATAATTACTCAAAGTGACATTGACCAGTTGCTCATCCAAGTCCCTTCCTGGTGATCACAAGGAGTTTCATTGTAGTGAGAAGCAGAATTTTACATCTTCCCCAAAATCCCAGAGATATCTTTTTCAAGACTTTAAAACACAAAACAAAAAAAACACAACCAAAAAACCAAAAACACGCGCAACCAAAAAAACTGCAACCAAAAAAACCACAACAAAACAACAAAAACACAAAAAACCCCACCACATCCCCCCCCCCCAAAAAAAAAAAAAAAAAAAAAAAAAAAAAACACCCACACATGTGGATGTTTTAGATGCAGACTTGCAGAAGTCTCAAACATGGCATCTCTAGACTTTCAACTTAAACTGGAAAGAACAGATTTGAATTTCGGTCAGTCTTCTCTCTTCTTTGTTTTTCTTTTCTTTTTTGTTTGTTTAAATACACTCCCAAATTGCTTTCACTGATTTCTACATTTATTCTCCCATGGCAAGAAAGTGACTAAGCAACTGGACCATATTTTAAAATAGGGAGGTTAAAGCTCATGCTTTGATTTTGGACTGAAAAAGCAGACTTTGTTTTCAGCACCAGAATCTCCTGCCTTTTAACTCCCAAATGATGCTTACATCTCACCCTCATTCAGCCCTCAACTGCCAATGGCTTTATTAACCACATAGTGGAACAAGCACCAGGTACTGACACCAGCACACATAGGTAGCAGATACATTCTGTCTGGACACCCTATCCTGCACACACATGGAGTCCAGGTCTAAACTGTTAGTAACTCCTGGTGACAGGAGCTGGTGGCATTACCCACTAAAGGCAGCAATCTGGGTAACACAGGAGAAGATCCAGTTCACCTACCTTAAGTAGGTAACTTGCATATGAATTCAAATGCCTACTGCAGCAGTCTTACTAAAGCAAGTTAGTTCCCTTTTAAGCAGCCTTGGAAGGTCTACCCAAAGATCTGTCCACTAGAAATCAAGACACTAACATTAGGCTAACAACATCTTCTTTTGGAGGTTTTCAGAAGCCCTTAACTCCTGCCATCAGCTGTACATAAGGGACGTAAATGTTTCTTTTAGGAAAAAGGCTTCATCAGCATCAAAGAGGCTAAGAGTCCTAAGTGGCTCCCCAGTTCTAGCACATTCACCTGTGCTAGCATAAATGAAGTAATGCTAAAGAGATGGAAACAGAGAGAATGTCTGCACTTCTCAGCAGGGGTATAAGCCAGCTTAAAGTATATACAAAATTATAGCCTAGATAAAATACATTGGATCCGTTTACTACTGCATCTGTACAAAATGACCTTAAAGAGGGCTCTGAATAGGCAGTTAGCACATCCTGCACTGGATCTTTTGCTCAGATTAGTCGTGTGTGATCGATCAGCTTTCAGTGCCTGGAGGAGCGTATGCGAGACATGAACTACCTGTAGTTCCATAATGGATATGCTAAACGTGTCTAGAGGTTGTTCTGGTAGTGTGCTAGTTAGGCAAAACTTTAGCCAGATGATTTTTTTCAGCAAACTTCCTAATATAATCTGTGATTGCTTACACAAGTTCAAGCCTAAAACTTGCACAGCTAAGGAACAGCTGAAAGGAACAGAAGGGTGCAGCTTGAAAGTTAAATTCCTTGGTTCTAGTACCCAAATTCACCTATTTGGACAGTTTAGTCTTTACCTGGCCCTAAATCAGGTTCCCCCCTCTCAAGTCATTCATAACTACTTCTGATGCAAGTAAGAGTTTATACTACCTTAAATAAATCCTCTGTTTTCTTTCCAAAGGCTTGATGGTTCTGCCTGATTCCTTCTTTGACAGCAAATTCCAGGTTTGTAAAGAGAGGCCAAGTGTAGTCATTAGAGTGCATTATGTAGCCATGAAGGGAATATTCACCATCTGAAGTCAGATAGATATTTGTTGCATCTGTATTACTGTAGCCTTATCAGAAGGAAAAGAAACTGTAATTAGTTTTGTTTCAGTGCTTGCAACTGTCAGTATCTGAAGGCATATTTTCATGTGCAGCTAGTAAACAGCAATCTTGGGATCATATTATCTTTGTAAAGCCATTCCCATGAAATAGGTAAAATTCTCTCGCCTTTACAGGAACAGAATCCACTAAGGTTCTTTTTTTTTTTTTTTTTTTTTTTTTTTTAAACCAAAAAAATGCCAGAAGATAGACAGGCACTAATATTTTTAGCTTTCTAGAGGGTCTCATTTATATATCTAATATTGATTATTAGAAGTTCCTCATTCTTGGCTACATTTCTCCTCAATTATACCTCTTCCTTCCCTTAAATTCAAGCTTTCTCCATCATGTTTTGCACTGTTAGGACTTTCTCCTTGGTCTTGTCCTCTAGAAAAGCTGGAAGACTTACTTCCCCTTGGCACTTGACCTTTTCAAGGCTTACTACTCAAGTAAAACATATGGAAGTTTCTAAGTATAAGTGTAGACAGAAAAAACTTAATCCTACTATTGACTCCCTCACCTACATGCACCTTCAACCACGATACCAGTTAAAGGCTCTAGCATTTAAATTGCAGAGCATGAAGATGGACATGTTCCAGTGCTCTCTTCCCAGTAATATTCAAATGTTCTGTTGAAGCTGGTGGTTCTATATTGCTACATCAGGAAAGAGAATTTAGTTCTCATTTTATACTATACATTCGGGTCGTTTACACTGTTCACTAGAACTGCCCATGTGGATTTTTTTTTTTTTTTTCAATTTGGCAGTGACCAGTACTGCGTCCACTGAGGAAGCAGCGTAGAGAACCCAGATGTTAGTGTCACCAGTGATCTCAGGATTCCAAGGAAGGAGGCTTCAAGTGTTCTCATTTAGACCTGCCTGCCCCCAAATAAATCAATTTCAGCTTCCATTTCCCCAAATGCAAGTTACACACAACATCACCTTGGTCCCCAGGATAAATCAGTGATTTTTAAGGCATTTTTTTCCAGTGCTATCCTCTGTTTAGAAGAACCTTTCTCCCTGAGTCTTGAGACCAAGAAAGTAAACAGCACAGCTTCACCAATTTGATCCTTTTTCCTCTCTCTCCCACGTATATATAAAGGCACAAGAAGTCACCCTGAGGTGTTTTCTTCAGCAATCCAAGGGCAGCACACGCATCAAGGAGTCTTTCTGTCCCACAAAAGGAAGCTCCAATTGCATTTGCAATATCCGCAGCATTTAGTGAACCCTTCTGTTTCAGATGATCAAACACTTTTAGCTTAGAAGCTACAAACAGAGCCTGTGTGTGAAAAGTACTAGTTAATCAGCTACATAAAAAAACTGCAATCAAGAAACACAACTCTACCTTTTGTCCTAAACAAGCACATCCTAGAAACATTATTCCTAATGTAGTTGTGTAAGAGTAACAATTTCTAACTGTTATGATACATTTCCTTTCCTCTCCTAGAAGGTTACAGTATCTTTAGCCAAGTGAGAGAAATAGGAACATGAAAGATACTAGAACAATCTAGAGATTTTGTATGAAGGCTATCTATTTTTTCAGATATTCAGCGAATGGCTAGCTATAAGTATGTTCCACAAACACATGTATTTCTGAACTGATGATAAAGAAAGGCCACAAAGGCCACCTGCAAATGTAAAGAATTGAAAAGCCCTAAGAATGCACTGTAACAGCTCCAGTTACTGTAAGAGATGGGCCCTTGCTTAGCTTGCAGAACTGTGAACTTAGGAGCACAACTCTACTGTATTGTGACCCATAGAAGGACAGATACATAAAGAATGGAGACATTCTTTATGTCCAGAATTGCCTGACTGTGGAGAGAAAAAAAAAAAAAAAAACCCAACAACAAAAATACACGTAATCAGCTGAGTATGTTGGAAAAAAAAAAACTCAGCTGAACTTGTATAGAAATAATTCCCATTGATTCAACATGAGACTCAAGCCTGAAGTCTTAGTGTGAGGGACTCACAACTCTGAAAAAAAAAAAAAAAAAAAAAACTTGTTTTCTGCTTCAATATACACAATTGGCTCTGTCTCTTTCACTGCATAAAACTCCAGCATTACAATTCTAGTGAATTGTATTTATAATATGCATAAACTATATGCTAATGATTCTCTACATTTTGCATTTAACGTTGAGAAACACTATGTGGTATCCTACTCCTTCAAAGCCATCAAAATATATTCCCTATGAATGCACTGTGCTTGAAGAGCCCGGCACTAGCCCTGGCAATACCTGCTAACACAGCCTGCTGCTGCTTCCCAGTTAATTTTCATTCCTGTCTGATCAAAACAGGTTTCAATTCACTCAACTGCATTTTGCATATAACTAAGTTAACTGCTCCAATTTACAGCCTAATGCATAACAGTCTCCTGCAGTACCTGAACACACTGTAGAAAGTCTCCTAATGTTCTTCCTCCTCAAATCAGAAGATCAATATCGTGTGGGTACTTCAAATTTAACAGAAGAAAGCCAATACTGAAAATACTTTGTCATACTAGAAGTTTCAGTTGTTTTAGTTTTACATTCTCTGGAGCTTATACTTAGTTAGTAGGACATTCTTGCACAAGTTCAAATATTCCACATTACCTGCTAGTATATGCTAAAGTCCAATGAAACAATCATACATTAGTGGGTACATTATTGAGTAGGATTTTTGGAGGAGTTTATTTTTACCTTTGAAGCTTTAAAACCATCCATCAGCTCTAGAATTGTAGATGGAACTTTTGCTGCGTTTTCCAATACTCCATTCTGATTTTCCAGAGGCACCATAAAACCAGTTTTGACACAGTAACTATCTTCTGAATTGTATACAGGCCCTGAAGGATGTGTCCTACTACTGTCCAACTTGTTAGCACCTTTATGCCCTGCAGAATGTGAAGATTCACTTTCCCCATCGCTTAGGTTCTCGAAAGTGTCCACAGAAGGGATCGAGTCATGCTTTGTGTGTTGTATGCTATGTTTAGGAGGCGGACAGTACAACTCTACTAGCTTTTTGCAGAAGTGATTCAGAGGAAATCCCACCACATTCAAGAAGTCTCCGTGGACGTACTCAACTAGCATTCCACCGAGGGCCTGGATTCCATAACCACCAGCTTTGTCCCTGGGGAAGAGAAAATAGACAAAAAAAGCTGTGCCTAACTACAGTAAGGACAGAAATTAATACTAAAGACAGTACAAAGTAACCCACTAGTAGTGCAGAATCTGACATAAAAACTAGCTGGCTCAAATTACAGTGGATTAAAGCTGCTAACTAGGTTTAATATTTATATTGCAATTCATGGATTTAAATGCAAGTATTGAAGTTTCTATTAGGGATGGGTAGCCTGTGGTCCACGAGCTTCAGAAGTGCATGTGCTAAAATCCCCTAAAATGAAACTACATATCTGACTATAGTCAAGCTCCTACCATTGGTTACACAACATTCTCCATGTCCTGGCTATACAGGAAAGATAAACATCAGACACCAACACTGACAGTGTGTCACCTGCACAGTGGCTCTAATCCTGTTCCATAAAAGGAGGAAGATCTTCAATGATTTGTCCGCCCCAAGAGGACTCAGACTGAAGAAAACATCTTCAATCTCAGAAGACTAAGGTATGTATTTTTTGGCTTTCAGTCATGTGAGGATCAAAAGCAAAGGAAGTTAGTTTGCTCCTCTTCTAGAAAGTCCAGTTCAAATACAAAATCCACTGCTATCCTCTCAGCCATAGCCAAAGCCTTGTGCAAATCCTGTGTAACCTCCATGAGACCTGTAAAACTATGGTTCTCTACATTGTTTTCTTAGATGTCATGTAATACAAATAATTTGGCACAAGCATGTATTTTAAGGTGAATAGACCTGCACATCTAATTTCTCTTCAGATGCAAGTATGCAAATTCCACTGCCTAGAATGGAACTGAACATACAGTTTGCTGTGATAGTATCAAGTTAACAGTTTTGTAAAGCACACCTCTGCCCACTGCAGAGGGCAAGAGAAGCAGAACTGAGTCTTTTTTTTCCTTTTTTTCTCTTTTTTCTTTTTAGGAAAAGAAACAGGTAGATGCTCAGTGAGCACACACCATGGAATCAGTGAGAGTCCTGCTTCCACTCGCCAATTAGACAACTTTCAAAGTAGCTGAGAGCAGATACAAGAAACAGATTTGTTGATGAGTTCTGCTGGATGAGGAATATTTTCATACTGCAGCAACACAACAAATCAAGACAACATTCAGAATTAGTTCTTGGGTAAGGAGGGTGCAACTTGCCTTAGTCCTGTAAGCCTTTACCTTCTGTAAGCATAGGCTGGTATTTTTGTTCTTACATTCGGCAACACCTAAAAATCTCAAGTTGTTCATGTACTCTTAGAATAATTACAATGTAAAAGACCTATTTGATTACATCCTGTGACTTTGAAGGAAACAACTCTCAGAAATTACGCAATAAAAGAAATTTAGATATTCATACTCCACATTTTATTACTTCCTAACTAAATACGAGGCTGTTCTGGGCTCTGTACTCATCTCTTTTCTAAATTGCAATGAAGTCCTTTTGATTTCATTGCCACTATTTAGAGCAGAAAAGCTACCAAAAAAACCCACATTTATCTTCAGATACCTGTGAGCAGAGACAAAGCTGTTCACAAGATTGCAAAATAAAAACTAGGCCAAACAGGATAGCAGAAACCAAGTCCATTTATAATACAAGCTAGAAATATTTAGAATCACTATGAGCCATCCCTCCTGCTACAAACAGCCAGAAAGCAAGACTTTACCAGACAGAAAACCCTTTCTTTAGAAAAGGGAATGAGAAAAAAAACAAAAAAGAAAAGACAATCTCTCTGCAGCTAAAAAGTTGGAGGATTTTAGTATCACAACAGCGTACCTCAAGAGTGGTCTTTCCTTCCTGCTTATTCTTTAATTTTAAAGCAACAATATACTTTTACAATTACTTCCCATCTCTCACCAGTGATTTATTGCACTATATTCTATATGCCAATTTTATTCTTGCTATAACAATTAATCAAATCTTCAACAACACAGAACTGTGTCAAGTCAAAGACTTCGTGATTACATGAACAAATAATTTATAATCTTTTTTAAAAATATTAACAAATGGTCATTTGAACTGCAATAGTGATTTAAAAGCCACAGCCACATATATACTTCTCGTACTAGCATACAACCTGTTTGAGTGGCTGCACAAAGGCATAAGTTTTGCGCAGTGTTTTGCACAATTAACCCTTACAGTTCTTCCACTCACCTACTTTTGTTTGAATGAGTATCCTCTGTTTAGTGAGAACCAGTGGCCAAGTTCCCTGAATACCTCAGATAACAAAAATAATTGTATACTGTAAGAGTACTTGCTGTAGAGTATTTAAGTCTTCATTTTTCAAGTTTTTTAGGGTAGCAAAAAGATGATTAAGTTTCCCTCGTGCAATGCTAGTTCTAGACAATAAGGACAGAAAATCCATGTTGCATCATCCACGCTATCTATCCTCTATCATACACACAACAAAATGCTGTACAACACAGGAGAGGCTAGTAAAGTATGCTATCCTTAACCACTGTATGCTAGCGTCAGGCTCTTACTTACATTGGCTCCCCACTGTGAATGTATTCCCATAAAAGCTCTTCAGACAGGTCAGAAAATTTCACTTTAGTCTCCTCATAGAAATCAGTGACTTCCATCTCCAGCTGATTATCTGCAAAGACAGAAAGGTTTCACTACAAACAAATTTTAACACGGAGGTAATGGTTTAGAAAGCTAACATATCTGATTTAATTTCACTTCATAGCCATTTGACAATTTTGATTAGGAAAGATTAAAGGTAGATACTGAAGAAGTATACGGAACAACTAACAGTGTTCAGGGACAATAAATTTATATCTATTTGCTTCCCTCTGCACACACTCACTACTTTGTTTAATAACATACTATTATACATATTACTTCCTTAATAATAAAAACTGTATTGGGGGAGGGGAAGGGATTTTCTACACCTTTGCAGCTATATCTCACAGTCTAGCAGTTACTGCTCTTGATGCAGTTCAAGCTAAGTATATATATATATATATATAAAAGCAACCCATAAATATCACCTCTCAACACTGAATATAGGTATCTCAACTCTTAAAGAGGTTTTAACTATGATGCATTGTTAAGAATATCATATACACCTAGAAGTACACCTGCATCTGTACTGCAAACTCAGTCATTTAGCAAGTCTCTCGTTAACAATCTTTATGACTGTGGAATCACACTTGAGCCTTAGTATCATTTTTCAAGATATCAGGTATTTCAAACTTTCACATGTACAAGCAGTCATCAGAAAGCCAGAGGTGACCCAAAATGTTGCACAACTGGCTATGGCCCCCAGTTGTGGTCCCCATATGCATGGGTACACC
Organism: Crypturellus undulatus; assembly: GCA_013389825.1. Taxonomy (NCBI): domain Eukaryota; kingdom Metazoa; phylum Chordata; class Aves; order Tinamiformes; family Tinamidae; genus Crypturellus; species Crypturellus undulatus. Next base: position 197,219 of record VWPW01031894.1, on the reverse strand, counting down.
CCAAATCTGGGATTACTGCAGAAAGAGGTCATTATAAAGAATGGTAGAAAGTAGCCCCAAAAAAGTATGTATGCAATTGGTTAGTAGTGTGTTAAGAAATTACTGACTGCCTCTTCCCTGCAGGAATATCAGCATCTCTTGTTAATGCTGTGTAGATCTCTACTTATCTTTTTTGTAGTGGAAATTCCTCATGCAGAGGATGCAAGAGATGCACAGTAGAGATCAGGAAAAAAAGCAAACAAAAACACGCATACACATAAATTATCAGACACACACTCAATAACCTAGATTTAATTAAAAAGTTGTTATATAGGAAGATGGATTTAAAATATTCTTTCAGTGTTGATAAAGGTATCAGTTCAAGAAAGTTCACCTGTTTACATATATGCAGTGCTTAATAACAGTATTATAATTACCAGCTACTGAAGGTAGAGAAATCTTCCATTAATCATACTGCTTGAGGAACATATGCTGATTACATTTTTACTCATCATTATCTGTTTTGCCTTAATGTTTTGAGCTCCAAATGCTATTTGTAGTCACAGAACCAACAATGCAATTGTGTTTTAACTTTCCTTTCAGAGTGAAAAGGACATTTTTTTTCCCCCTCTATTTTTCTTATGAAACCTTTGATAACATTTTCCCAGCAGTTTCTCTCACTGTGAGCACATCTAAGGGTACTGGACCACTGGCATTATTTTTGTTAAAAGTATTCATTCCAATAAAGACTTTGTAAAGAACGTCAAGAGCAAAAAGAGTATGTCCACTTAAATTTGGGACAGTAGCCTTGCAAAGTCCCATTACTGGAACCTTGGTATGAAATCATATGAAATCTCTCAAACCAAACAATCCTAAGAGTAAATTAATGATCCAGTGCTCATTAAACCACTCATTTACTACCTAAGTTATCTATTCAATATAAAATTTTTACTCAAAACATTATACAAACAGTAACTCCAGACAGAGCAACCTCTTGCAAGCATCAGCAAAGATAAGTAGAACATAGGAAGAAACTATTACGATCAGGTTCTGCTCAATCTTGCATTCTTTAGCACCTTGCTTACATTTCATTTAGGCCATTCCCACAAGTTTACCTTGTCTAGAGTAGTCCCAGAGCTTTCAGAGACAATACTTATAAAGGCTATTGTATTTTGTCACTCTCTTTCCTTTAGCAAAACTGAATGCAATAGAAAGGTTGTCTTTGGTGGTAAATATCCACACACACACACATTCATAAGGTAAATTTCATCTCAACTAGGAAACCAACTCAGGCTGCTTGTGATAAGTTTTCACTCTGTTTCTTCACTTGCACAAATAATCTTTCTGAAAACAATCCAATCTTTTTCACAGAATACTGAATTCCAACAAAGTAACACATGTACCTTTACTGCTGCAGTGTATTATAGCCACTCCTGTGAAAACACTGTGCTCTTTCCCACTCAACCTATCAGGGAAAAATGCACATTAGGCAAGAGTTTTATGAAATTTGTCATCTGCAGAAGTCTTACATGACTATGTTACTACAACTTGAAAAAAAAAAAAAAAAAAAGACCACTATATAAATAAACCATTCAATGGCTCTGAGATGCATCCTAAACAAATAGATCTTATTTCTAATTTTAATATAGTTGAAAAGACATTATAAAAAAAAAAAAAAAAACCGTGAAGATTCAACTACTTCAAATCNATAGTTGAAAAGACATTATAAAAAAAAATACCGTGAAGATTCAACTACTTCAAATTTTCCTCCTACCAATATCCAAAATTGTCTACAGCTTGGAAAATTTTTCAATGATATTCAAAGCCTGAGGTAACAGGGTCTCTCTCAATGTGGCTTCAAAGTGCTACACTGGTCCTCATTAACTCTGCAGGCTTTTTACATCTAATGGATACATCTTATATATCTAATGGATAAACAATGCAAGTGTAATAAACAGTATGAGAACTTGAGTTGAAGAGACTAAATAAGCACCCAATTCGCTAACATGCAGGAACACAAAAAATCAGCCTGGGACAAGATAAAAGCATGTCTAACTTTTTCCAGTGACAAAACAGGCTTATACGGTTTAGCAAAATAACACAAAAGCTTTGTGGCCATATATTGCAAGGAATTTGTAGAGCTCCAGCTATAATAGCTTAACCTACACATTTGGAATCTTATTAGAACAGCAAACCTTGACAGCATCCTATATGCATCTTGCTTATCAACCGGTTTCTCCAGGATCTGCTCATCCACAGTCTGAAAACAAAAAGACAAAGCTATTCTATTAATTCTTTCTTTCTTTCCTGAAACCGAGGAAGGACAAAAAACTTTGAAAATGTAATTTTAGTACAGCCTTCCAACGTGAGTCTACCGAGTAGAGTAAAAAAACACAGTTCACTGACAAGCACATAATGAGCATAACTCTAAGCCTCCCCCCACCCTCCACTGTCAGGAGCTTCGATAAACAAAAGGTTAATACAACTTCTCCTGCCGTCCATAGTTCACTCTTTGCAAACCACGAATATAACAGTATCTGATAAAGAACACATCAGTAGACAGCTTACATGACTTCAACTTCCTGATGGTCAACAGCTGCCGAAATAAAATATCACATACTAGTGGACCTTAGGCACTACTTATTTAATACTTATTTCTCTGGAAGAGACATAAAAATTTTTGTGACAAAGCTGTTTTGACATAGAATCTGTGGGTATTGCAGGGATGATTTCTCAGTGAAAAGTTTTTTCCTCAACTTTAGACTCCAAAATACAAGCATACTTGTCATACTAAAACAACGCTAAAATACATAAAGCTTCTTACCACAATAGTGTCTGCTCCTATAACAATATCAGGAGTTCTAAGGTGTTTCTGCAGAGGTAAAGAAAAAGAACATATTTTTCCAAAAAAAAGCAATAAAAAAAAGCAAACAGGCCAGGTACATATTAATATCCAAGCTAAGAAAAGGTAAGTTCACTGATCTTAATTTACAGCTCTAAGATAACCTCAAAAGGACTCACACTATTTCTACTTTTGTACCATTTACAAGATAGTAATCATTTATAACACTGTAAAAGTGCTGAACACAGGAGGCTTGGGAAGACCTTTCTCAGGTCACAATTATGTCTAAGTTACTGATGAACAAATGTACCAAGGAAAGAACCAGTTTTTAATTCTTAACATGGCAACTAGAATTTCTTTCTAGCAAATGTTCTGTGTATGGCAATCAGAGATAAAAATGAGACCAGACAGCTTTAACCTTGTTTGCTTAGTCAAGCCTTGCTAAAGAACCTTTCTTTAACTACTTTCCCCCTGCTCCAAGAAAAAGATATCATAAGGGATCACAAACTGTCCATTTTGGACAACTAAAAACAAGAACAGAAGATTTCCTTTTAACTCTTTCTTTCTGAGTTTTAAACTGCAACCTGTCCTTATTGTTCAGTTTTGATTTGTGTGTATTGACATACACACTGATTATTTAACATATCATGGAAGCACTTTTCTCTAACTGTAATCACTGAATAAAAAAAAAGTTTACAGAGGTGACTTATGTTGACATAGTACAGATAATTCCAACAATCATTTCTCTAAATCCAGTAGAAAGAAGTGCCTTGAAATCATTATCACTAGGATAATGTTTTCCAATGGAAGTTTACTATATGTGAACTGTCTAGATTTAAAAAAAAACAAACAAACAAAAAAACACTCTGCTAATGTCACACCATTCTGAAAACAATTTGACAGAAACCTGGATAACTACTTACTTCAGAGATCGTGCAATATTTGCTTTGAGGAATGGTGGCATCTGGCAACAGTGATAGTTTAAAGTCTTACATATTCCTTTTCCAGCACCAGGATTGGCTTGACAGATGCAGTCCACTTTCTGAGATGTATCATTAAGAAATTAGCAGCTTATGGCATATTTTATAGGATCTTATTACATGGACTGCTAAATAGACCCTTATTAGAACCGACTAATGCCCTGATATATAATGATTAAGGATGTCAAATATAATCACACTGATATACAGTATGAGCTGCTTCACTGCCTTATGATATTTAGGAAACAGAATAATTGCCTTGATTACAGTCATGTTAGTTTCTCCCTTCTTAAAGGGTCTCTTTTTCCCTCTCTCTCCTCTAGAGTACTTTAGATTTTTGTGTCATCCTTCAGCATTCCTTTAGCATCCTTTTATTCATGAATCCTCTTTTGTTGCAACTACTGATCAATGACAACTACAGCAAAGCACTGGATTCAAAACTGTATTTTGTACAGAAACTGCTCCCATAGTCAATAAATACCTGGAAGTGAGAACCATTGAGATAAGAGCTAATGACCCCAGATACAAGTCATATACTTGACTGTTGCAAGGAACTAGCAGTTTTACGTCTCAAGTCAGCATAGGCATGCTGCTGACACTTGATTTTACTGGGAAAATGCACCTAAGAAGTACGTGCAAATTAAATCAGTAACATGCATGAAAAGACAATATTTAACTGCTGGAATAGCTAATCACTTACTACATGCATTCTATTTGCTACTTCAAGAGCTTTCTGTTTTGCTGTTTCTATGGCATACTCATAAGGAGCTGCAAAAGATGACTTTTCAAGAGTCTCCTTAAACCAGGATGGAACAACCTCAAACCGCAGACCCTGCAACAAAGAAAGGAAAGTCACACAGTCAATCTGGAAAAGCCAGATATTAAACAAGTGAAACAAATTTGGTCATAGATCTTTCTAAACCTTAACTTCCACTCCATATAAGAGAGGTGGATGAGGGAAATGTCCTTCCATTGTATTATCTTACATATAGGTATCCTGTACAAGCAGCGCAGAACGAAAAGTGCCTCATCTGAATCAACTTTTACATTGGCATACTTATGTTTACTATTTATGAGAACATAATCATGTAATTCCACTGTTCATCTCTATAAAAAACGAGGAGTATAGTATTTACATACTCCATAATTAGCCGAAACCGCACTGAGTTCATCCTTGGCACTTTACTCATCCTATAGCATCCTATCACATGCTTTAATGGAAGTGTAGCTGCACATAATTTACATTTTATTATGAAATATGGTTACGTAGAAATCAAGAAAAGCCAGTATCTACACGGAGTTCTGTCACTAAAAATCCTATTCTTCCCACCGTTAAGTTCACTACACCAGTAGGCAGGGTTTGTTTCTAATAAGAATTCAGTGCATGTTTCTGCCTCTGTGCTACCCTCCACTTTGTATTTTACAAGTAATACCTAAGAAAATCCAAACTAGATGTCTTATAACATATATATTCAAGCATCATTTAAAAAAATCCACCTGTCACCCTTGCAGCAAGGCCTGCATGGTTCTCTCCACAGCCTGGGTCTGGGTTTATTCCTCTGTACTCAATGCATATGAAGAGTGCTTTATAGAAACTATGAAACTTTTGCTAAACCCTCCCAAACTCCTGTTACATCCCAAAATAACCAACCATGGTGGCGTGACACTTATGAGCCAGAGCAAACTCTCCATTCACTGTATTACAGGCCCTTGTCTTCAGCAGGATACCTTAAACCCTTCGCCTATTAACCCAAGAATAAACAAATTGAGACACATGCAGTTGTTTACAGAGGGGAAAAGAAAGGCTAAGCAGGAAAATAATTGGAATAAAAACAAGGCATTTCATGCCTCCACGTGCCAATGGCCATACACCTCTGAAAACTGAAACTTTATCACCATTTCCAACAATAACCAATAAATAAATATAAAACCAGCTGTAGTAACAGCTACGACTCGCAGGTTTACCCTCCCCTCGCTAATGGCGGACCAGGGCCGACCAACGGCCACAACCTCCACTCACGCGCGGGGCCACGCAGCCGTTTAACGGCCGCTGCGGCGGGGCGCGCACGGCGCCTGCGCGGGCTGCGCCTTCCTCGCGCGGCACCTGGCGGGCCCCACGGAGNCGGCGGCGGCTCTGCCCGGCCCGGCCCGGCCCGACCCGGTTCGACCCGGCTCGGCCCGGCGGGTCCCGGCGCACTCACCGCGTTAGTGAGAATCTCCTGCCGGCGCGGCGAGGCGCTGGCCAGCACCACGCGCTTGCTGAGCAGCTTGCCCAACACCGGCTTCAGCGCCATAGCGGCGGCCGGACCTGTGCCTCCCGCTGTGCGGCGCGGGGGGCGGAGGCGGCGCCCTTTATAGCGCGGGGCGGAGCAGAGCGCGACCCGGCCGGCGCTGGCCGCCCCGGGGCGGCAGCAGGAGGCATCGGGCCGGCAGCGACCTCGGCGGGCGAGAGGTGCTGAAGCGCGGGCGAGCAGCCCCTGGAATGGCCCGTCGCGGAGACCGAGGCCTGGCGGGGCTAAGCCTCGCCGCGGGGTCGCTGCTCAGGGGCCGGCTTGGCCCCGAGGGCCTCCGCACGTGTTGAGGGAGCTGCTGTTTCTAAAGAGGTGATGGTCTCCGCTTCCATGCTCCGAAGAAACCGTTACCGTTGCATAATTTGCTGCCAGTTTTAGCAGATAGGATGCCCCATTTCGCCTTTATAAGGGAATAAAACTGTGCAACATAAAACCTCAGCGTAATCCTCAAAAGAATCAACAGGCAGTGGGACGTGTTTTCTTAGCTGGCTAGCAAGAACATGAACTAAGTGCCCTGGTGTTACAGCACAAAATAACCCTTAGCTGCTAAAAATACCAGTTTGCACTGAATAATCGGGTCTCGGTGCATGAGACTTGGCGCTACGCTGATGAACACAGGCAGAAAACGCCAAGCACAGGCAGCGCCAGCAGCTTCCTCCCGTTGCAGCTCCGTCTGTTCAAGGGAGACATCCGCACGGTGGGGGATGCGTGTAGGGATGTGCAGTGTGGGTCCCTGCAGCAGCTGGACCTGCACGACCAGCCTGCCCGGTGGCGACCCTCAGTCCCCGGCCTCCGCGGCTGCTGGTGTCCGGACACACGAGCCCCTGCGACTGGGACTACCGTCCCACTCCGTTTGCAGATGGGGACCCCTCACACACACACACACGCAAACACACAAATACGTCCCAGTGGACTTCAGACCACACAATATTTGTAAAATACTGAGAAAATATTATTTTTAAAATGCTAAAACACTAGGGAAGCTATGCTCAAATGAAAAAGGAAGTAAAGTGCTTTGGTTAAATACAACTGTGAAAATAGCTGTTCTTATAAGCAACGTGGGACCTAAGCAGGCATTCATGTCTGATAAATCCAAAATGCTAGAAATAGTTCTGGAATATTGGGCAGCTGGAGAATTAAAATGAGAAGGAAAGATTCAGTGAGGAAGTGTGAAACAGGGGAAATATTTTAAAATTGTTAGAGCCTGTGAGAACAAAATTGCTCTTTTTTGCAAGGCTGCCAAGTGTGACACTGAGCCTTCCAGATTTTGGAAGATACTACAGAAATTCAATATGTCTTTTATACTATTATTATACTATTATTTATACTATGATACTATTATACATTTTGACTGGGGAAAAAAAGCATAAGAATCCTATCAAGTAACAGAAATTCATTTCCTGGCACACTCAAGTCAAGGATGTTCTAAAGTTATTTTGGAAAAGAACTATGTCCCTATCCTCAGTGTCTGAGGGTTTAACATAGGCATAAATGTTGATATGTATACATTTTCAGTGTCCCTGCAGCATTAGCCAAAGAAAATGAAATTATAGTTGTAGCAATTGCAGGGATGCTCCTAGGATTTGGGATATGCTTACTATCCCATGTCGTCATTTATATTACACCTTGCTATGTAGGGGCGATAGTCACTCCAGAGGAGTAAGATGATAATTCCAAGTGTTGTGTCTCCCACAAGGGGCCTGGTTTATCCCTGCTGTTTTCTCTTCAAGTGTAGTTTAACTGACATAAAAGGGCGGTAGAAAATTGGTGACTCGAGCCGCATGTATATAAAGAATGATCTTAGCTGAAAGATTGTTCCTTCTGGTTTGTTCTGATAGACAATAATGGAATGGTGCTGCTGATCTGTCTAATCATTTATAGAGTCTATAGAGGCTCTATATACTTATGCAATGTAACTCATCTTTCTTAAATATATGGTTCCATTAATGGAGGAATAAGACTTGGCTTTCCTCTCCTCATCTGCAATCTGATATGCATTGCTTTTCTCTTTTGCAGAGAGATTTTACTGAGGTAAAATTAAAAAGAAATTACAAAATAAATAATTGGAATTTATATAGAGTCATTTCCATGATATCCTAAAATGGAGATTGACGCAAGAATTTTTATGTGAAAAAATGAGAAGTAGCTTTTGCTTATTATTTTCAAAGACTGGTGATTTCTAAATTTGTTATTCTGATAGGCATGGAGGATGAAGTGAAAAAATAAAAGCATGAAGCTGGTAAAATCCATGTTTTCATCAACCTTTAATGTGCAATGTTCAAAGGACCCCTGCGTACACAAGATAACATCAGATAAGCTAACACAGCTAGGAGAGATTTTACAAGTAATCTTTATGCACTTTATGCTGCTATAGCAGCTTGCAGGAGTCAGACAGAAAAAAAGTGTGAGACTGCAGTGAGCTGACCGAGATGAAGATCGATAACAGCAGCAGTTATCAGGAAAGTTTCTGTCTTGGCTGACTATGCTAGTCAAAGATTAGCTTGTCCAAGGTTGGTTACAAAACTGTTGACTTTTTCAAATATATGCTGCCTTTTAAAAAAGACAGTGTTACAGTTCTGAATTGCAGAGATATTTCTTTGAAATTTTCGTTCTGCGCTTCTGCTTTTTTGCCTACATATTTACACTATGACCATCACTGTGATATCTGAAGCATGTAAAGAATAATGTGATGAACAAATTTTTGCATCTGCATTTAGGTATATTGCATCCAATGCCTGGATGTATTATAGAGTCACAGGGTTTCTTGTGCTGTACTGGTAGTTCGGCAGCTAAACTCAGTGTTGCTCCAGTTTCCACCTAAATAATTTCTAGTGAAAAAATAAATAGTATATCAAACTATAAAGACCAGTATTCCTAAATTATTCATATAAAAAAAATTCCACAAAAATAGTTCATAAAATGTTTTCAAAAGATGACTGTGTTTATATACACAATATATATATACACAGAGTATGCACATGATATATCTGTATATATATATATATAACGTGCACACAATTATATAAAATAGGATATACAAATATGTTTGTGTAAGAATGAAATACATCTTGTTTCTCTTAAGTGTGCCTCCTCTTCTATTTGGCACAGTATAAGGGTACTGGAAGGACAACAGTGTAAGGTTAGGAAAAATGGGGATAAGATGCAGATGATGGAGGCTTTATTGACTCAGCTGGAATCCCAGCTCTATTGGAAAATGATTTTTTAACTGCAATTCTAGGTTGAGAACATTTGTGGACCTCCTACTTACATGTTTAGTCTATACATTTCCGCAAGAGGGCAGTACATTCCACTATTTCTCTACATATTTGCTTAGCATGCTTTAAAGCAACAGCTGTAGTAAACTGAGCCTTGTGAAGAAAAAAACAAAGCACCAAACCTAGTCAAAGTCCTAGTTCTAAATATAAGAACAACTTAGTATAACTGTATGCATGTATGTGTGTACTTATAGGTACAGTCAGAGCTGACATTGATGTCAAGAGGCCTAGTAATAACTTAAGCGTTGGTGTGTGAACATCAAGATTGGAGCTCTTGGAATTGGAGCACAGACACACTTATTTGCAGATTAATAGGTGCTGACATATGTTTGTAACAGGAAATAAGGTCCCTCTAACAAATTTTCATGATTGTAAGAACAGGAGCAATTCCACCTTGCCACTCAAATACTTTTACCAAATACAATTAAAGTATATCATTCCAAAACTTACAGCAAATATTGTTAGTTAAAGGCATTGTTTTTGTCTTATGTATTCTCAGTCATTAAATAAAATTATTCTGCTGTATTATATTATACTTCTATACTTCTTTGAATGCTTGGTTTTAACAGCATTATGTTGGAGTGTTTGCCTTGTTACAAAAGGTCAAATGTATTGTCATATTAAAAGTGCACAAAGTGGTTTGCAGTACTTAGAATGGGATGAGGGATACTGATACATACTGCATGCACTATGAAGAGCACCTGAAGTATGGAAGGGAAAATGTTCATCTGTGGACAATGATGCAGGAACTAGGAAAACTGAATCATCAGAGTCTCATTGCTGAACATTTTTGAAGAAAAAAAAAGACATTGAACATCACTGACTGAAACCAGGGGGATTTCTAAATGAGAAGGTGATACAGGCTCTCTGTAGACAGATAATGGAAAGAAGACTCCAGTCATCTAAATGACACATTTGTCCTCATTTACTGAAGTGGAATGGGTCAGGGGAGGTGAGAAAGATCTACTTAAGCATTTGCTGAGGTCAGCAGGAGTTTTCTAGGTCATGAGCCAACAGGGCTTTCCATCAGGTGAACAAGCTCCTGTTTCATACATGAAGATAGCAATATCAGAAGACAACTGTCAAATGTCAAAAAAGGACAGGTCTTGGATAGCAATGTTGCTATTGTGTTATGGATCCATGGTAATTCAGAGGTATATGGGGGTCTATCAGTATCTGAATGTGTGAATGCAACCAGCAGCCAAAGCTGTCACGGAGCTTTGGGAAGTGGATGGGACAATCAACATGAGTCACTACCAAACATCAAGACACTCAGAACAACACTTAAAATTAACTTTTTATCTGATAAGTTTCCTGTTATGTGCATGGTTAGCCTACATTTCCAGAAATATGAGTTCCTGTTTTTTTCTGTATCTAGGTAGTGGTTTGTTTGCCTGTTAATCACATTCCTTTCCTTACAGCAGGCATCTGGAGATTTGCTGCTGTCTCCTCCTTTTGCACTGAAGAGTCTCCATGTTCCCAAAATGAAACTCTCTGTTTATGAAGAAAACTATTTACAGACATTGTTTAATTGAAGATGCACTCTTGTAGAGAGTTATTTTTCCAAACTCTTGCATACTCTGTGTCTACCTCCAGCTGTCACAGCACAAAATGACTCCTTCAGCCCTTCTCTCATCTCTGTCTTGAACCTGTTTATACCTCCCTGAGGTCTGTTGTCCTTTCGCCTTTAACAATCTGCTAAGGTGTATAGCATAGGAGCCAGGCATGTGTAGAGGATATTGGAAAAAACATACAGTATTACAACATTTATGCATTTGGATAGCTCTGGCTTTCTAGAGTCACTGTCCTGCAGTCAGTCTTCACCAGGAGGCAAGACAGTCAAGCAGAGTCTGAGGTACTATAGTAATATTCTGGCTCGCAGCTCTGAACTTGTTTCATAATGAAAGAGGTCTGAGAGGGGCCTCAGGGGAAAGCACATCTCTAAGTGCTGGGGATTTAAGTAAAAATATTGGAAAACATAAGACTTGCAATAGAATAATGAAAGATCAGAGTTCCATAGGAATCCAGTCTTCAGACAAGTAGGGTTTTTTTTGACAGTTAAGCCATCTTTTTTGTTGATGTTATTAATAAGATATTTCTGCTAAGCATCATGTCCTGCTGAATATCACCCGCATCCTCTATAATTATACTTTTTGGGTTTGACAACAGAACAACTTTTTTGCAAAAACTTAACACAGAATGCATGGAATCTAGACAAATATATTAAAGTGAATTGTACGAGGCAATTTCTGCTCTCAGTAACAACATTTAAGACTACAAACTACAGTATAAATGAGAAGAGACAGTGCAAGATTTATTCCAGTAGCAAATTCCTTTTTTGTTCTGGATAGATTTGATTGATTAGTTCAATAACCAAGGCTTATATCCCAATTGATTTGCAAGATTCATTAAGTATTGGAATTTTCTTTTGGGGCACTTAAAGAAATGAAGCTTTAGCTACATCTAAAAATTTTACCAATAAAATTCTCCTAATGGATTTTACATAGACAAGATACTGTCAGAATATCAAGAGTCACACTGTCAAACTGTCACAGCTGTGCCCACTTTTAAGAAGAGACTTGTATAACAAGTTGAATGAGCCAGCAATTGTGAATGTCAGTGCCAGGAGGGGCAACAAGACCTGTTGTTAATCAGCTCCAGTAACACCGGTAACACTTAGACAAGGGAAGGAAAAAGAAAAAAAAAAGTGTTAGAAATAATGTTAAGCTGTGAAACAAAACAAGATGTTAGCTGAAAGAGGATTTCACCATTGATCATTGCCTGATTGTGAGAAACTTGTCTACCGTGCTAAATAAAAGAGGGCCAAGGAGAAAGCTCACGCCCCACACTGGGACACACTTAGCCCCCTTCCTGGCTCTGGGCTGGACTCCTCAAAGACAGGAGCCACGGCCCGCGCAGGAGGCAGTGTGGAGGAGGCCATGCTCACAGCTAGATGGTGCTCCAGGACGTTTCTGGCCAGCCCTTCAGGGGATCCTACGAGTGACAGAGTGGGGCAGGTCAAGGGTCTGCCTGATTCACTCAGCTCTCCCTCAAATACTGGCCACATTTGGGTAGCTTAGAAAGGCTAAGATCAAAGCAATCACATGATGGTTTTGAACACGGAGTCCATTAGTGTAATATGTTACCCCCAAATTTGTTGTATGGGGAAGAACAGTGATGCTCATCTGTCTTCTCCTCGTCTCAGGATTTTGTAGACTCTTTCCCACATTTATGTCAACTCTTTTCCAAGTTGATGAGTCCTAAGCTATTCAACTTAGAAAGCTTCATTTTCATGCATTAAGTCATCCTTGCTTCTTTCTCTGAAACTTTTCAAGTTCTTACAGATCCTCCATGATACAAAAGGACAAGAGATATTAAAAATAAACAAGGTGTGGATTGACCGTGGATTTTTACCATGACATTGCCAGGACGCTGAGGCACTAACAGGCCTAAACGGGCTTGACCAGTCTCACCTGGGACTCCCACCAACACCCACTGACCAAGGGGCCAGGGACTCCATTTAAGTGCAGACCTGAGCCCTTATTCCTTGTTTGATCTATATGTAGACCTGTTTGCTGCTGTTCAGGTTTGCTGGACAGGCCTGCTGGGTTGACTTTAGAGCTGTGTTGTCACCTTGGCTTATCTGGTGGTCAACTGAGCCTGTGCCTGACCCTGCTACCGTGCTGAGAGTTGGCTCGCTAGGGGTGAGAACACTGGGCTGCCGTCACCCTCAGCTTCTGGCCTGTTTTTCCTATAGACCCCTCCGCCTCTTTCTGCTCCCTGACAGGTGTTGTTGTGTGTGTGGTTTGTTTGTTTTTCTCCTGTTTCTCTGATTCCTAATAATCCTTAATGTTTAGCTTGCTTTATTCCAAGCTAGTGCTTGAAGCTACCTGTTATGATACCTAGAGACAGTGGTTGCAGAATCTATCATGCCATCTGTGAAACTGTGACTGGTTTTCTCCATGTGCATTACACTTTCCCATCTACACTTTTCTCTCAAATATTCATGCTTTACACACCTTCTAGGAGATACTTAGGCAGGTTCCTCCATTGCAACAACTCTATGACTTAATTGATTATATGATTAACAGCTTAATCTCTCTAACCTTTTTTTTTTTTTTTTTTTAATTTCTCTTGGAGAGAAAGGAGTAGATTTTTTTGCTAGATTAGCAAATTGAATCAGCTTGGTCAGCTATTTAAAATTGTTTGGTTGATTTAAATCATTAGTCTAGCACTAAATGAGCTTCTCCCTTCCTAACCAAAAAAAAAAAAAGAAAAAGAGAAAATGCACAAACCTGGGAGTTAGTTTAAAGGCAGAGATGTTTCTCCTTCTTGTGTTTACTACTGGCTGTTCACAAGTTCACAAGTTACTTTTTTTTAGCGTCAGGGTGCTGCTGCTAGGTTCTCTGGACTGTATCATGTGGATACATGCTTCAATGCACTGTTTTGCTCTTAAGCACTTTCTAGGGGTTGAGATGAATCTGTTTCTGACAGCTTGCTCTAAGGCTGGCCTGTATTAGATGTAGTAAGCAATGTGAATTTAATATATGTGGTCAAATGAGATTAAAAAACACCAGAATCCACAGGTACTAAGAATTGTGAAACATAATATTGAAATTAAGAAAAAAAAGCATCCTAAGTGCAACTATTGGGTAAAGAGAGGGATTTCAAGCTGGCTGACATCTCATTCTAGTATTACAACTTTTCAGCCTGCTTTTCAAATTTGGCTCTGTAAAGTGGTATGCCAAAACCAGCTTCTGCCATATTAAAAAGTAAAAAGAGGACAGATATACCAAAAGGAATCAGACTTCAAAAATCCATCCTTAGGGAAAGGGGAAAAAAAAAAAAAAAAAGAGAGAATGAAAAAGGAGGGAAAAAAAGAGAAGGTATGCTAGTAATGGCAAGCAGTTTTGTTTTATTTCCTAACTTGTATTCCTAGTCCCGGACTAAGTTGGAAGGTAACTCATGTATGGCAGATAAAAACAAAGGAAGCAATATTAAAACAGGTCCATTTTATTTTGTATTTATTATTATTATATACAAAAACATATAAGCACATTCATTAAATTGTTAAAAAATGAAAAAATAAAGTCTTCAGTATAGGCAAAAAGTAAAAATGTAACTCAGAACCCACATTTCCCAAAGTGAAGATGGTATAGGCACAAACCTCTTGATAACTGCTCAAAAGGTATACACATATATCTGCATATACCTACATCAACACACACCCACAATATAAGGAATGCAGCAGTCTTGTTACCTTATGGTGTCCCACAAGGACAGGTTTACAGTGCCAAATAACAGTATGGTGTGATGCTTCTGAAAATATTAGGGGAATCTTCTTCTGTTCTCTTAAGAAAAAGAGAAGAGAGAAAAAAAGAAGATTCACAGTATATACTGTCAACCTCAAAAGACTTATCTCACTCTATGTTCCTAACTCTGGGAGCAGTTCCACTGACTAGCATGGGATTTTTGTTTAATAAGAGCAAATTACAGGCTAGTTAGTGAGATGACACGAAGAAGTACCTGCGAGGGTCATCCTTCCTGTGCCCTTTCAGGCAACATCTGAAGAGGGCTGGAGGGCTATGAAGCGTTGTGTGAGATTGGAGAGAACAACATTTTCAGTCAGTTGTAACCATCTGTTTTTTATGCTGCAAAAGGAGCAATTCAGTATTTTCAAAAGAGCAAATTTTCTGCCCTTGTAGCTCCATTAGATGTCAGTTATAATTAAGACATGTTTCAGCACATTTTAGGAGCCACTAAGAGCTTCAGGAGTAGATTCAAAATATACTGGAGTGAAAATCAGCTTTAGAGCAGGGCAAGTGACTTTCATTATACAAGCATTTGTATGTTTGTGTATATACATATATATACACATACAATATATATGTATATATATATATATATTAGTATATCCTCCAAAACAAAATTCTGCCACAGTAAAATACTGAAAACCATTTCGATAGTGAGAAATTTGGAATTCTGTGAAAGTGGATGATTAAAAGGACTTGGACAGCAGGGTGAGCCACGCACTTCTAAATTCATAAGAAGGTTTCCAAAACATGAGTAACCTGAGTTTCTGCCCTGTAGGTGTGGAACAGGTTAGAAGGAATCTAGTTTGGGAATGTTTTCAGACAGTGCAGGTAAACAAAGGGCCACATTCAAACTCTCCAGATTTAGATAACGTTTTTTGAGAGTACTATGCTATGGCAGGTAACTAAATGACGTGTTCAAAGAGAATGACATAGATGAGCTGGCCTTAGTCAAGAGTCCCCAGCAAGCATCATTTTAAAGTTTCTCTTTCAAAAGGCAAAATTGTCCACTCTCTTTTTACCTCCTCTTCCATCCTTGGGCTTAGCTGAGAAGTAAATGTTATTTTTATCTCACATCTTCACCTTCAAGCTTACAGCCTCTTCCTCCTTGAGCCTCTGCTCACGTTTCCTGCCCAGAAGTGCAGCTCACGAGGAGACATTTTGGAGCACGTGCTGGAGCTGACAGAGGAACTTGGACCTGAACCCCAGCTCACACAGGGACAATTTCAGCAGGCTCTTCTCTTTCGGAATGCAGAAGGGGATTTAGAGTTGCAAACCCATCTCACCACATGTATACAATTGGCACCCAGGCAGCTAATGAAGGCAGCTTCCATACAGTAACTTGATGGAAAGGTTTAGACTGACTATTCATTGCTAAGGTTGGCCTTGCAGATGGACGATACACATAATGCTTACAACACCGTGAAATGAAACAAAACACTTCACATGACTTTTGAAAGGTATCACGAAGTCTATTGACTTATCGTGCTCTAACTAATGATACTTGGACAGAGGTAGAACACAAATATTTCACAGTCCATTTTGTAGGTACTTAACTACTATAGCAAAGGCCAAGATAAAATTTGGGGTGGCAAAAAATGAAAGTACAGAGCAAATCACACCTTGATTAGTGGTGGAAAATTGGATTTTAATCATGTCATATAAAAAGAAAAAGATGTAAATTGTAGCAGCATTGGCCTGATGCCTTTTACTTGGACCCAGAAAATACTGTATTCAAAATTCAGTGTAACTAACTTGTAGCCACTGCTCTGTGCCGTGTGTGTGATGTTAAAGAGAGCTTCCTACTCAGAGTTAGATGAAATCACAACATAGCATAGGGACATGGGGATAGTTTTGTCCTTCTTGTGAGAAGAAACTTGTCTGGCTCTGTCAGGTGTTTTTGGCTCTTCACTGTCAAGAGAACCAAAAGTAAGTGTAAAACTGTAAATACCGTAGGAAAAAAATTATGCTTCTGAGTCACCCTGCCTTCATCTGTCCCCAGGACATATTTTGTAGCTGTTGTCTTTCAAAGCACACAGGCAATTGCTGAGGTGATGAAGAAGAAGAGCATGACACTATATGCAACAGGCTGGAATGGGTTATGTCAGAGAAAAATCCCAGACATAGGACTGCACAGTCAACCTGCTTGTGTTCACAACCTATTTCCAGGCTATTTGGTAGCTCTCCCATTCTCAAGACTTGACTCCCATTCTTTTTTCTTTTTTTTCATTCTTTCTGTTTGCCTCCTTAAAATAAGTACATTCTGATGTCTGGCCACACAAACAGGTTTTCAGCTGGTTTCTGATGGCATAGAATCACTCCAATTTGTTGTTAAATTCTTATATATTTAGCTGAAAATTTGGTTAACAATCTACACCACTTCCATAAGGAAGATAGATTCATCATCCTCCTGCAATATAAAGCAAAATTCTCTGCTTAGGGTGATGATCAACATGGCCTATGGAGAACTGATGAAAATGATTTGTTGATGCCAGTCATAAACAAGCAGCAGCATTATTACTGTAGTAGGTCACTGTGAGAAAACTGCTCTCCACTTTCCTGAGAAATTAATACCTTCAAGAAATTATAATATGCTCAGCAGCTGAGGTGATCTCAGCCACTGATAGTTTTAGCTTTTCTTTCATTTATAAGATATTTTGCTATACAAAATTGAAATAAATATTGTTAGTCAACCTAACCTGTTTTCAAAGGTTAATGTGGTTTTGTACAGATCCTGGGTGAGTGTTGTGGTGAATTCACAGTGGCTATACGTAATGCATAAACAGTAAAATGACAAACTATTTTTGTTCATTCTTTTATAAAAATAAAACACAAGAGAAAGCAATACATCGAAACAATACCACATTGCTTAGAAAAATAACTCCCCTCTCCTAAACCCCACTTCAGTTTATGTTTCAGTTCATATACAGTAATATTTCACATGAGAATCCAAAGCCATTGGCTAATCACTGAGATCAGAGAACCTGAAAGTAATTTTTTCCTAAACTTATCCTTTGATTTCATACAGTAGAACCCATTCCAGGCTGACCATTAAGGATCAATGTTGTTTTGACTTCATTGGCTCCTTGAATAAGCTTAATTCCTTTTATTCTTCCATTTCTTCCCAGGAAACAGTAGCTTACCAAAGTAGCATGTGAGATATTCTCTCCTGAGCATAGTTAAACTTCTGTCAGTGGAGCAAGTTATTTTGAAGGCAGCCATTCAAAAAAGAAATGCCTTGTTTCTCTTCTCAGGGAACTCACAGGTGCCTTTCTGCCTGTGAAGTCTAAGGCTAAAAAACACTTTCCTGCCTTTGCAAGTAGACTTTCATTCCCTCTAACCCATCCATAGGTCCACTTGACATAGACCTGGCTGACATGGTCCTGCCAGAGAATAAGCTTTCCCTTCTGTTTTCCAAGCTGTCACTGAGCAGTGCCTTAGGACGAAACACTTGCATGAATTTCTGGTAAAATTCTTTGGATGCAAAGTAGTAAATGAAGGGATCAATGCAATTGTTGAGGCAACTGAGGCACAAGGTGAGCTTGTAGGCAGGGTACAAACTCTTTTCATAAAATAGGCGGCTGATCATATGTACAAGCAGGATAAAGTTATTGGGGGCAAAGCAGGTGATGAATACTAAAAGGACTATCACTGCCAGGTATATGGATCTAGTCTTCTGCTTGTTACCATATCTGTTAGATGTCTGAATAAGCTTCCGAATAGTGGCAATATAACATCCCACTGTTACGATGAAAGGGATCAGAAAGAGCACGAAAAATAATGTAAGGAGAAAGGCTACCCAGGCTGCAAAGCTGGGTAGCATATCCCATTTGAGGACATCAAAACAGGTTACAATCCCCAGTTCTTTCACTTCATAGGTCAGATCTGTGCTTTCTAGTGGGTAGAGAGCTAAGAGCAAGAGAATCCACATTCCCAGGCAGGTAGCGAAGGCATACCTTTTTCTTCTCCACTTTATTAACTTCATGGGATATACCACCCCCATGTACCGCTCGATGCTGATACAAGTCATGGTCAGTATTGAAGAATACATATTGGAGTAGAACATCACGGTCACAAGGCTGCAGAGAGTCTTGCCAAAAGTCCAGTGATTGTTCTGGGTGTGATAGATAATCTGGAAGGGAAAGCAGCTGGCCAGCATGAGATCTGTGACGCTCAGGTTGATCATGAAGATAACAGAAGGTGTTTTGGGTTTGATATGCCAGAAGAGCACCCAAAGGGAGAACAGGTTGCCAGGAATGCTGATCAAAGCCACAAGTGTATACACTGCTGGCAGGGTGATGGAGATAGCTTTATTCTGGAGCATTGCCAGTGTTTCATTGTCCAGGTGGGACCCGTTTTTAACCATATTCACAAGGTTGTTGATGCCTTATAAGCTACCTGGATCATATCATGAGCACTTGGCTTAGAAACCTAGAAGACAAATGACAAGAGAGAGAGATGCAATATGTCAGAGCAGAAATTAAGATCACATTTATTCTATTAATTAACTTTTATAAAAACCATAAATAAATAAAAAGCCATATTTCATCTTTGAATAAACTGGATCTGAATAAACTGGGTCCATCAAAAATATCTCCAGAAAGCTGTTTCTCCCTCTAAATTGTATTAGTGTTTTGCCAGCATCACTTTTTCTTCCTAGATTTGAACAGCTAAATGCAAATGTGAAAAACCTTTCTCTTGCTGAAAGGCTTTCTGATTCTTTTGGCACACCATATATTATCCACTTTTACTGATATGTTATCGCAATACAAAGAAAATCACAGTGGCTTCAACAGTTTGCAATGAATTCAATGCCTGACATGGGAACATTATACTGGAAGATTCCTATGAGTTAAGTCCATCCTATATCTTCTCTGTCCTTAATATAATGAGATTTCTCTCTTCAGATACACATTTTTGATTGTTTGTTATTTTCTTTTTAATACAGCAAACAGTGGTTTGTTTCAAATAAGACTTGGAAAAGTTATGTGAGAAAAGAAAACATGCAAGCAATTATTTTAAGAATATTCATTTTATAAACACAGTATAAGAAAAAAATAAACATATATAATCAAGAACCAAGAGCAGATAAGAGATATTCAGACAAGTTTTCAGACTAAAGAAGTAACAAGTCATTTTCTAACAATAAGAAAAGCTATAGAGTTTCCACTCTCCAGGATGTAAGTTCTTGGAAAATGCTGTTTGCTTTTAATTCTGCAAAATGAGTTTCAGTTTTGCAGTCTGCAGAGCAAAACCATGCCTTTGTTCTTTTTATTTGGAAGATATTCCTTGGCAGCCAAAATAACTTCCAGTTTTAGCTTATTTATTTCATACAGTGTGCTAATATATCTAGCAGATGCAAGGAGGAACCCATACCTCAGCACACTACATGCAAGCATACTTATTTTCATTAAACTGTAAGTACAAGGATGCAATTAAAAAAAAAATGTAGAAAGTCATAAAAGTGAAGAAATGGGTAGATCAACAGTAAGTTCTATGAATACTAGACATTAAGGCCCAAATAGGTGTCAAGGCCAAGTCAGCTGATATCTTTGGGTACATCTATGCTGTTAAATAGAAGAGGATCAGAGAGTGAGTACAAACCCTGATCATCCACATAGTTTAATCTAAGTGGTTATTTCTCACAGAAGCCATTGCCAAAATAACATGATAGCTTTTTCACAAAAAAATAAAAATAAAAAAGATTCCCACTGTGGGTTCCACCACAGACTGTGATGGAGTGTAGATATTCAACTCTAACTTTAAAGATAAATTGGCTGCATATGCAGAAAAAACACTGCTACAGAAGCAAGATGGTGTTAACAGCTGGTGTTAACCAATGTTTCTCATCTCTCAGGAGTTTTTAGCTGAGGTGGTGGAAGGCCAGGAAAAAAAAAGAAATAGAAATCAAATTTTAAAAAAAAGTGTTTCCTGTGTATTTTGCACAGGACACAGAACAAACATTTTCCAAAAAACAAATATACCACACGATCAAAACTGCAAAAAGTTCCTTGAGTCAAATCCATTTCAGGTGAAATTCTGCTCTTACTAGTAGAGTTCTATCAAGCAAGAAAGCAGCTCTTGAATTTTCGGGAGAACTTGAAAAGGTACTTACAAAGACTCTTGAAAAATAATTAATATAATCTATTTCTTCTCTCTGTGACTTACCATAATAAACATCTATTTATGATCTCTTTATTACCTTAGATAGTCTTCTCAAATGACACCTCTTTGTGCCTAAAAACTCTAAACCCCTCAAAGGAAGAAACAGGAAAGTTTTATTCATATCAAAGTGTTTACTGATCTCTACCAAAAGTCTTATTAAGGGAAGGATCTTTACTCTCAGCAACTGTGGGCTCTCATCCCTAGACACACTCTAAAAAATATATGTATTTGGGGGGTGGGAAAATAGGCGAAAATTCCAGTTAAATCCACCAATCCATCCAATCTTTCTATGATAAAGCTATTGAATACACAGGGTTTTGTTTTAGTGCCAGTCACAAAGGTGTTTTCTGAGAGCAGCTTCTATGCTTAGGTTGTCTGAGGGCACATGTTGCTGAGGAGATTTTAAAGAAATCACATAGATGCTGAAACTCGTAGATGATGAAACATGCGAAGTAGCGCCAGGAATAGCAGCATAGCGAAAGGCAAATGTTGTGCACGTACGGAGCAGGGCTGCCAGTAAAACACAAGCACTTCTTGAAGAGGGGTCATAAGGCCCTGGACTTTGTGGTCAGGCAGCTACAGGATCACGCCAGAGAGTGCAAGTGCCATAGGACATAGTTTCTGTAAGGGAAGATCTCTCTCACAAAGAAGGAAAAAGAAACGGTGTTTCGCTAGTGTATTTTGCAAGGATGAAGAATGGGGTGATGCACACAAGACCCCCCTTTTCCAATTCCTTGTTCAAGAAAGCCTGGGCCAGCAGAAACCCCCTGCTCTGATGTTTCGTTTTTTAAATGCCTGGATGAAGACATTGGACTCATGAAAAAGTATCTCCATAAACGTTTGCTCTCCCATTACTGTGTCTTTTGGGGCTTACTTAATGCTATACTTCCATTTCCATCTTGTTCTGGATAGTTTTATGTCCTTCTACCCACAGCAACCACAGTCTCTTTCTGTCATTTGTGGTTTAACTTGAAAATGTTATAAGTCAAGTGAGAAAGTAATGCTTTTAAGTATTAGAATTAGATTCCTCATATATTTTACATGTCTCTCTCTTGCAAATGCAGCCTTCCCACACAGTGCAAATCAGTGGATTTGCATGGATTCCTTGCATGGATTCATTGCAGGAGGCAGTCTGACCTGGGAGAATTTAAAAGCATCAGCACTGAGCTATGGTTTCATATACATAATCTGTAAAAACACATGTTCTGTTACATAAATATCCCTGCTAGAAAGGTATGGTTTTGATTTTATTCTGGAGAGAGCCAGACAAACAAATACAGAAATTGGCTGAAATAACTCAATAAGAATTTTTCAAATAAAAAATACGATTAAGAAAGAGTCCTAATTCCAGCTACATCAACCTTCAAGCTGCTCACATAGAAAGAGATGCTCGCCTAAATCTGAAACACTGAGTGCATGCATGTAGTTTCATATTAGATATCGAGAGCACCGAACTCCTCTGGAATAACCGCATTAAACCTAAGGAGGATTTTCTCGTTCCTCCGTGTATTCACTCATGGCACTATATGCAGAAAGCTCCCATGGAATATCAGATCTTAGGTTTTCTTCTGCGCTATGTCCGTAAGTAAGTGCGACAGTTGTTTCTTGCCTCTGCGGACAGGAATAGTGGTTTCTCTTTCTCCATTTGACAAAAGTTGTCAAATAACACAGTAAAGACTCGCTCAAAATCAAATGATTAAAAATCAGAAGAGGATAGGACTGTGGTATTTGTCATGGAAGAATAACAAGAGAGAGTTGTTTACTTTCTTTTTATAAGAGTACTCAAATAATTTTATTTTTTCTTCCATATCTATTATGTTCCTCTTGTAAACGTTGTCCTGTGAAATGACTGAAAAGCTTGTGAGCTGATGGAAAGTCAGAATTAGCATTTTATAAAAAAAATTGTGATTTATTTTGTGATTGTGATAAAAAAAAAAAAGAAACATACCATGCAGTAGAAATACTGTGAAAATCCAGTCTGTTTCATCATTTTTGACTCCCTTCCTGACAAAGCAGTAGTGTGTTCAATACAAAGATATTACTTTTATAAATTCCATGTTATTTTTGCACTTTTAGTGAGACACTATTACACTTGAAGAATGTGAGACAGATTATAGGAAAAGGAAAATGAAATTCTGAACTTAATTGTTAACTCGAAATAGATTTAGAATGAAGTAAAATGAAAATACAACATTTACTGTAAGCACTATGAAATCATACTAACAGTTTAATAAAGCAAACAAAATCGAAAAAATGTAGTTTTTTTTCAAAACAATGCATTTTTTGGCAAATATTTGCTGAAAATTTTTTGACCTTTATTCATGACTTTTACAAAGTTATAATGAGAACTAAAGGGTTACATTCATACATAATTAAATAAGCTAATTTATTCTTATCTAAATTCAGTAAAACTGAGTAAAAATTAAAAGAGAATGATTACTGTTGGTGATTCCACTCCTCCTGGACTCTTTGAATTGCTTGTGAGAAAAGAGACTACTAGATGAGCGTAGAAAGCAGAACCACTTAATTTTCTTTGTAGACGGTGAGGAGGAGGTTTTAGGAAGACAAAGAGATGGCATTTTGAGTTGCAAGAAGAACACTTTGATAGTTAGATAAAGCAGGGGGTTTTCACATGAGGAACGGTAAGAAAAAGTGCCCTTTTGTAATGTATCACAATTACTGTTCCTGAAAAATCATTGGTCTGATTCAAAGAAGCACTTCTGGAAAAGTTCAAGTCACGAAACTAAAGAGTGTAGATGTGTCCTTAAAATGACCATGGGCTATACTGAAAGAAGCCAAAGATTTTGTCCGGAGGAGTCTTTCTAATGCTCATAATAAACCTTTCTTGTTAATTTTAACTTGTAGACTTACATTTGTGCATCTCTACAAATCAAATTTTTGCTTCACTCATTCACTCAGTTAAGATCTGAACATAAGTTTTCTAAGAAACTTCTTTGTATTGACCCTACCCTTTTTTTTGTTGTTGTTCTCCTTCATTGTGTTTTTATTTCTGTTGTTTTGCTCTGAATACCATTATTGAAAAGACTGGAAAACATTGCTCTAAGACATTATTTCACACAAGTCTTGGGCTTATTTTTTTTAAAATAAATGCATCCAGACAAATGAGACTGCTACATCTGCACATGTATTGATTTGTTCTTCCAAACAAATACAACAAATCTGTAAACACATAATTAGCTATATTATTCCTAACATGCCTTTTAGCTTTAGAAAAATAAGACAAAAATATTTTTTTCTCTTTTCTTTTCATGAAATATTGGATTCCAATACAGTACATAAGAAAACTGAATATGCCTTCACAGCACATTTTTACAATGAAAGGATGAGCTTATAATTATTATATGAATCAAAAACCCTTGAGAGAGAAAGAGGGGGATTCTGCCTTAGCCTACCTAGTCAATGTAACCCCTATGGTGGTCATAGGGTTGACCTCAAGTATTTAGGGCAAGGTAAAACAAAAGCATCTTCTATTTGCAAGGATTTCACATTAAGAAGTAAAAATAGCTTTTTTTCAGTGAGAAAATGTAAATGTATTATCAACTGTAGTACAGTAGAGGAGTAAGTGACTGTTGAGCTCCTGAAATATATCCATCCAGATGAAAACAATTTTATTCAAAAGAGAAGAAAATACTGCTGTGTAAAGTTTGAAAGAGTGCAAGTCAGCAGCTTTGAAGAGTCAGCCAAAGGAGTCTTGCTAAGTTTGAAATCTAACCATACTGGTGACAGGCAAGTAAACACGACAAGGAAATACTGTACTAATTCTTCAGAACTAGCAAAGCAGCAGAATTAACTGCGAATAGTTACATTTACATTTCCTGTGTCTGTCTTGTACTGTACAGTTTTGCTGATAGTTGAATTTTATTCCATTTGAATTTCCACCTCTGCTAACTGGGAGTTAACAAAGTCAGGATTCTGTGCGGACATTAACAATTCCTCTTAATATAGATAGAGTTTGCATTAACACTGCCACTGTAATCTGTGTCAATAATCTAGTCAATGTGATCTTTAAAATGTCTGTGTTTGCAGTAGTTAGGTTTATACAAATACTAAAGTCATAGGCCAGTACTGACAAATCATTTGAAGCCCGACACTCTGACTTTAAGAATTGCCAAGAGGACAGGCACACTACAAAGTGAAGCTGTTTTCTTTATCTGTGTGCAATATAGACAGCTTTTATAAACTGTGTGGGTTAAGTCTTAGGTCAGTTGAAACCCCACTCATATAACTACCCTTACTGATTGTTTTTGCCTAGTCTAAGTTTCTGTAAGAATGATCTTTCCTACATATATGGATTTTTTTAGGCTTGATTTTTTTTTAATCTTGATGTTTGTAATAGAATTTAGCGAAACTAAGCCAATACCTCTCAAGAATTCAACGTAGCAGCCCAAGAATCCATTCCTCCAGGGCAAGCTAATATCTGACTTTACATTCCTCTGTGGTCACTGTCCGTGAGCATGCTCCTATTTCCCAACCGCAGAAGATAACTTGCCCCCTGGTGAAGTGGCACTGGCTTTCTTACCCTTATCATGGAGGAACAGCATGCATGCACGCAGTTACTGAAAAATTGCTGACGTCTGTCAGAGAACCTTGATTGCATTAGAACATACTATATTTGTGCCTGCTGTCCTGCTCTGAGGGCCCTACTAAGAGAACGTGCCCCTAAACTGCTATTAATCAATACTGAGTTATGGCAAGGTGGTGAAGATCTCTGTTTTCACAGAACTTTGACCATAGAAGTGCAGGATCAAATCTAATTTTAGATATATAAACTGATATCCTTTTCATTTTTAAATGTTGTCTATGTATGTGGGGGATTAACAAACTTCCGGTTTGCGTTTATTTCCTAATACGAGTAATTGCCTCACATAGCTCTTGTGAAAGTCAGAGGAAAAGTCATAGCTGATCGTTTCCCTTCTGACCTCAAGGGCCAGAAAAAATCTATTAGTTTGTTGGCGCACGTTGTCTGCGGCAGAGAATGACAGATTCCCAAACTGAAATCCTTCAGCTTTCAGAAAACTTTATGGTCTTATATTGAATCTGTATGGTACTACTGGCCTTTTACAACACATTTCGTATTTCATTCAGATTTCATATATATTCGTATATCTATATATGTATGTATGAAATCTGTACTTCGTATCTTTTCATATCTCTCTTCTGTGAAACTCTTTTAAAATATTTTCTATTTTATTCAGTCCACAAAGGAAACAAGGTAGAACTTCATGCATGTTTTTGAAGATTATCTTTCGAGATAAACAAAAGAAAAACCTCACACGTTGCTTTCTCTTGCATCTACATTAAGTATGTGACAGTCTGTAGTTGTTGATCAATTTAACATCTTAAGAGTCCATAAGTAGGAGAGTCAATCAAGTTCTGCAAATGTGTCTCAAAGGATATTTGGCATGGTATTTGGGAAATGTTTTCAGAACAGAATATAGTATAATTCTAATTTTAGTGTAAAGTGTTGTGACCAGTAATTGGAACCAGTGTTGTTAGTGATGAATCAAAGATCATGACTGTACTTCCTTTAGCGGATCTCAATACATATAAAATCACCTACTATTTCCAAGATAAAAGGTCATTTTGGTCAAATAGTAGAGAAGCATATCCCAAAGCCTCAGTCTGGATAACTGGTGATTTAAATATAGGCTGTACTATTGTGGGCTTTATTAAGTAAGATCTATGTGCTTATGCTAGGAGCTCTTCAGAGCAGTAGAATCAAGTAGCAGGATTTGAGGATTGAGTTGGCACTATTTTCGCCTGATCATCTGCTTCAATGGGATTAATATCTGGACCAATATAAGTGCCCACTTTAGGGTGAGTTGGAAAATCTGGATTCCACTAAGTAGAGTGGGCAGATCTTCAGGGTACAGGCAGGTGTTTGAAGCTGAATCCAGCCCATTTTAAACATCTTGTTGATTCAGATCCTTCTTTCCTAAAGCCCATAGTCAGCTGAATTCTATCAAGATCTGAATTAGATCCCTAAACATTATTTTTCCTTTCACATTTCAGTCACTCAGCTGCCATTTTAAAATGTCGCCAGCCTTCATGTGAAAGCGAGTCAGTAAAGAGGAGGGCTTGCTGCATGATTTTACCCGATGAACACTTGCTGGGGCTTCAGCTGCAAAAGCTGCAATCAGCTTTAGTTACGTTGTACTTGTACTGTGCTTGTAGTGAGCTTGCACTGTTTGTGCAGCAAAGGTACAGCAGGCAGGCTTGCACGAGCGGCATGCACTCGGCGGGTGTCTCTCATACCGGGTTCTCTGAAAAGAGGCTCCTCCTAGGAGAGGCGGATGAACGTAGTGAGTAAGACTCGGTTCATGACAAGCTGTGCCTCCTCGCTGAACGGCTTCGATGCAAGAAAGGCAGGTCGCGGGAAGATCTGTCCCCTGGCTGGGACTGAGATTGAGTGCGTCTGTTCCTTACTCTGGAACCTCTGGCAGAAAACAGATGCCCAGATGGTGCCATCTGCATTCGTTTTTCTCGGGACCAGCCTTGCAGGATTTATACCAGTGTAACTCCCGCCACGGCCCAGGGCAGCTCTGTGCACGCTGCAGCTCAGCCTTCTTTGCTACTCAGGGTTTTTGGTGGGTGAAAGCGAGCTCGCCCTGCACGAGCTCACGCAGCTCGCTCTGCTCACACAGCTGAAGAAGGCGGAGGGCTGGCTGCTCTGCAAAGCTTATGGCTTGTACGGAGCGGCAGGGACTGCAGCTGCACAGCCTGCGGCTGGCACAAGCCAGCGTTTGCTCGCTGTAATTTCACACGTGTAATTTCACACACATGGAAAATGCTGAGCGGATGTTCCCGAAGGCACAGTACACGGCTAATACAAATCTTAGAAACAACTAACTATACGGGCAGATAGATGGTGTGAGCCAGCTTTAAATACAGTTACATGTGTACACAAAGAGACACACAGTAGAATATTTTTCCACCTTATTTGCCATTTAGCACATTTCTCCTGATTTTTCTTCAGTCCAGCAGTTTGATGCAAGTTGGAGTTGTGACTATTATCATAGGAGAAGCTGGCACGATGAAATGTGAAAAAAAAAAATAAAAAGATTTTTACCAAAACCTCCTCCTACTCTTGCTCTCTGTAACTCAGTTTCTTTGTAGCTGCTTGACTATCTCTCTAATACAGAGACACAACAGGAATAGCGTTTCGAAACCACATCTGCTATGGTTTCTTTCTTCTGAAAGTCCTCGAATGCAGGTGAGAGAGACGGTCAGAGTTCAGGTCTCCTCAGCTGAAATGAACTGCAAGGCTCATTGTGTTCAGGCTTTAGTCTTCATCTTAAATCCTCACTACACTTAAGTGAAAAAATAAAATAAAAATTTGATTCCGTCCTTGTCTAACATATTATTTCCATATTGAGAAGTATGTAAATACCTTAATTATAATTATTATCAGATATATGCTGATACATTATTAATATTATTTATTAAATAATCACACAAAGGCTTAAAAATGTGCTCTGTAGCTGAATTTGTAGGGAGGAGCTCTTCTCTGCTTTTAACAGCATGCAATACATCACAACAGCTTGCTATTGACTTTCCTGACTTTCCTGTTATTCTTAGTACTGTGCGAATAGCAGAGATTTCTGGATCATAGTTGTTGTATAAATCTCTGCTAGAGTTTAGCATTTTGGAAAAAAATAACAAAGATGAAAGTGTTGTGCTTTGAAGGATGTTATTTATTGATTTGTGAACCAAAAATTTGTGTTTTAACAATAATTTTTTATGACCTTAGCATTTCTAACTTCTACGGATTTAGAGCTAAATAATTCTGTGTATTCCAGTAATAAACAACCACAATCCACATCTCACAATCATCTCATCTATTACACTCAAATGTGGTCTGCTATTTTTGTTTCAGGGTATGGGCAAGAGAACACGTTCTTGCAACACAACTGAAAGTGTGAATTGACAGTGCATCAGCTGCTCTGTGAAATTAGTCTGTGCATTTGATTTCATTTTTACAGAGACATGAACATGCTCGTCCCTCTGGGATAAAATTTAGTGAAACAGCTCAAGGTTATCACGCGGGAAGAGGCAGGCATTGCTGTAGTATATACTGTACCATAGCTGATATACTACCATCTTGTGCACTTCTTTGTCATATCTTGTTTGGCCACCTTCCTGCCTGTGGTCAGTAAATACCATGGGCATTTCTAAACTGAGACCATGTGCCAGTATCACAGGCCAGAATGAGGTGAGAGCAGCCTTAGTGTGATCTGACGCGGGACGGAGTCCAGGAGAGGTGTGCAGCTATCAGGAGGACAGGTCAGTGGTACTATTTATCCAGCTTATAAAATAATACCATGATCATCTTTGTTTCAGAATATAGCTACCATTTAAAGCATTCTTTTGGTTTAAAACTTTTTTTCAGGACTACATTGCAATCTCAGCTATTCTGTTACTAATGTTTGGTAGGCAAAAACTTTAAATGATAGGATAGAAATCCTATAGTACAGCAGTTAAAAGACCTAAAGTAAAAGTAATCAGACTTAATTTTCAAGTTTGAGTTTCAGTAGGCCCAAAACACTGTCATAAAACATGTGGGTTCCTCTGCTCAGCCAGTCTTAAAGAGTATTTGCTTTTAAGGTAAGGCTAAAAATGCAACCACCTAAGAGTGTGGAATGCGGAGAGTGACAGGGACAAGAATACAGAACAAGACCACTTTTAAAATGTGCTTAGTGTACTCCCAAGACTAGAGAACATAGCACTTTTAAATTTTTCTGATAAAATAAAGTTTAAATGCAAGGTTTAGGTGATTTCAAACCTAACCATATACATGTCCGAGATGACTCAGTCTTCAGTGAGATGCCATCCACTGTGGAAGCTAATTAATTGCCCTCAATTTAACCTCTCCTTTCATGCACCAAACCATTGAGGTTTCACTGAGATCTAGTTGAGTCTGGTGTCTAACCTCAAGCAAAATATACAATTTCTCTCTGTGTGTTTTTGCCTGAATGAGAAAGGAGCCCTAAAACATCCTGGAATCTGGAACTAGGTCTACAGCACAGAGAGGAATGTGACCACACTGAGAGCTCAGGTGTGGGAAAAGAACACCTTCCCTTCACCTGAACTACTAAATAGTTTAAAAGGAAGAAGGAAAAAAAAACTCCAAGTCCCACTGAAACCCATTGATATATTAAAATGAATGTAGAAATCCAAGAGAGTTGTACGCTGAAGAAAGCTGCAAGGACAACATAAAATAGTAGTTCTATCGTAGAGTAGCAGACTGTGTATTTCTGAGAAGATCGGACATCTATTGACAGAAGAAGGGCAAGTAGGAGAAAAAAACCCTGAAGGTGAAAGCTCTGGCAAGAGATGACCATCTGTGAGGTCCTTCAGTGACACAGATTAACATATCAACAGGTAAAAAAAAGATAGAGACAGTAATGCCTGTTTCAGTGCATAATCAGTGATTTGATTATGATGTTCATAGGAGTTATGGAGACTGCCTGCTGGAGATGAAAACTCTGAAACTCATGGGATACAGAAAAATATGGTTCCACCTAAACCAAAACACAGCATGATTTCTGGCATTAAGAGATAAGGATATCATTTTTAGATTAAAAAGTAAAGTCAAAAGGCACAGAAAAGTCTGTAGTTTGGGATGACAGTTTTTTGGGAGTGGGAGTGTTACTAAATCTTTTGTATTCTTGGCAAAAAAAAAGGCAGGAAAAGATTAATAAAATTCAGGAAGGAATAGGCAAATGTTTCTATGTATAAAGTGTATAAAGCAGATCATATAAAACAGTCAGCCAAAAAAAAATGCCTCTACAAATACGTAAAAAGTATGCAAATGGGGAGGCTGATTGCCTTGGTTTTAAGCTGGGAAACTGCCGCAATTTAGGCATCTGGGAAGGTCGATGAAAGAAGGTATCCAGCTGGGCCAGCACTGACACAGCAATGACAAAATAAGCCATATCACAGGAGGATGCGTACTGCTCTATTACAGGAAACTTTGAGTCACATCCAACAAACAACACAGTTGTGTTAACAAATAATACAGAATTTCCATGGATTGAAATACCTAAATAGGAAGAATAGGAAGAATGCAGGGATGCATTATCATTCACATAACAAGGATGGTAATAGCAACAATGATGTGCCAGGAAAACTGGCTGCTCTTTTTTTTTTTTGTCAAAAAGGGGAAATATATATATATGTATATACACACTGAAATAGCCAAAAGAATGAACTCCTGAACAAATTGGGCAAATGTGATCGAGTGTGATTCAAAATCAATGTTCAGGCACCACGCATTACTGCTTACGGGTGTAATGTTAAAGCACCACAGGAGAGCTTCTCGCAAGAGAAGGAGGCACTCTTGGTCTCTGGAAAGCACGACAGACCCAACCTGGGTGCTGTGCTGCCCGGATGAGCGGTCCTGCTGCTCCTTGGGCTCAGCCGCAGCAGGGGAGCCGGAGAGCCCCTCTGCGTGCTCGCCGTGGGGCTGCTCGTGGGGAGCCTCCAAGGAGGTGGCGAAGCCTCCTCTGAGCTACCCCTGCGGCAGGAGCACTTGGCAAGGCTCCTGCTTCCCCATCAGGGCCCAGCCACGCAAGTGCTTTGGCCTATATAAGCTACTGCATATAAAGTCCCTTAGGTGTTCAATAAAAAAATAATTATATCAATATGTGGGGTGGGACACATTTTGTGTGTATCCCACATTTAGTGGATATGCCAAAATGAGTCTTGTTAGGAAAATTAGGCTCTGCTTAGTCTCTTTTCCTGGATCCCTGCAAGGGCTCCCCTGGAAGACAGACACCATGAGGCCATCCCAAGTGTTGAACTGGGCCATTGAGACTGGCAGAGCTGGGAAATGACATTGTCTGGTGCAGAGTGGAGCCTCCTGGTGAGACGGGGTCATTGCTACACTGCTGCAGAGCTAGGTCCTGAGGCAACCCCAAAGGAAATCCTGATAGTCCCTGGCCTCAGCCCACCCTGGATCTGCCTGGGAACTACAGGGAAATTCATTAGCTCAAAACAAAACTGCTCCAGAGTTCTCTAAGCCTTTAACAGTGCAGAGGGTCATGCTGCGCTGACCAAAAACTTCCCTTTGGAGGTGATTTATTTTTTGGCATAAAAGTAACCAAAGAACAGAGGTCTGTTGGCCCCCAAAACATGCAAAACACATGCAAAAATCTGATGGGAAATCATACTTTGCAGAAAACTGTAACTTTGAAACTTGGGCTCTCGTGAGGGCTTCCCTAATGAAAAGTTTTGGTTCCTTTTTTTTTCATTCTCCTGCAGGGCTGTAGGTCACAAAGGAGAATTGGCTCTCAGACCTTCTTTGTTAGTCAGGCACCTGTGGCTTTGGCAGTGGCCGAGATGCAGTTGCAATCCCCATAGCAAACATCTCGCCACTTCAAACCGGTTTCGTGGGAGCAGGGGCACGGCAGTGTCTTTGAAAACACAACCCAGACTGCTATGTGCTGTGCATGTGTTCAGGAAGATCAGCACAAACTATATTCTTGCTTTTG
Organism: Crypturellus undulatus; assembly: GCA_013389825.1. Classification (NCBI taxonomy): domain Eukaryota; kingdom Metazoa; phylum Chordata; class Aves; order Tinamiformes; family Tinamidae; genus Crypturellus; species Crypturellus undulatus. Next base: position 164,862 of record VWPW01031894.1, on the reverse strand, counting down.
TTCCTGAGAATAATGGAAGTAATTTATTTTTGCTGCTTGGAGTTCCCACCTCCATTTGGGGACCCATGGCTGATACTACCTTGTGGGCAGTTCAGGGAGGCAAGGGCTCTTCTCGGATTGCTCTTCAGGGTATCAAAGCCTGCAGCCACCGCAGACCGGCTTGAACAACCCGGTCTGGGCACGTGCATGTTCCCACATGTGGTCCCCGGCACGAGGCTCCACACGGCATCAGCCCTGTGGCAGGAGAGCCCCCTCGGGGCAGGCTGGAGAGGGTCCCCTGCCACAGAGCAAACAACAACGAGTCTCTGAGGGTGCACAGGGTTTCTGTGTGGTTTGATGAACAAACTGGAGGAAACAAGCCCAAATCCTTTTTCACTTTGACAATCCCAGCAAGAGTTTTTAATAAAAGCATAAGAATAATGTATATTTCAGGACAACAGCTTTAGTATCCTTTTGCTTCTTCTTCTGTATGTGCCTTTGTCTCTTGCTTTACTTCTTCCCCACTCTCCTAGACAAAAGGAGGGAGGGAGAAAGAAAAAGAAAGCAGGGCCTTTATAACAATTTTTTTTTTCTTGGAGATGAGGATTAATGCATTAATTATTCATAGAAGAGCCCGGAAAGGAAAAATAATTTTTACAGCCTTTCTAGTACCATGCCTGCAGCCATGCAGGTGAGCAAAGCCATAGTGCTCTAACATCTCAGATACCAAAGATAAGAGTGCAGTGATAAAAGGCTTTTCATCACATGATGAGGGGAAAGTTTTGCACAAGCTAGAACTGCTGTTCAGTGCAGGTTCCTCTTTCAATTCTCTGAAATGCTTTAAAGAAATAAAAATAAAAAAAAAATCAAAAGCGGTTTCCTCAGCTCAAAACTTCATCCACTCCCACACGACTTCTACAGATGCAACCTCTAAGACACCTTATAAGCTACATGCTACTTGCTTTTGCAGCATACGTATTTTTCAAAGCACTCTATTACATAGTAACAGAGGATCCTACACACACAAAAAAATAGTTTTAGATTTGCTATTTAGTTTTTTTTACCTACTCATGTAATGTATCTATCTTTTTTTTTGTCATAACTAATTGAAAGATAAGACACCTAAAAATTCACCAGCTAAAATCTATGCTTTTTATTTTTAAAGCTATACAATCACAACAGGAAATATTTTGAAATTGTCACACAAATCACAAGACAGACTACTTTTTAGGCTGCACATGTGTTTATCCTAGTCGGTTATTTTTAGGTCACATCACATGCCAACTCCTTGCCATTGCTGTTTGTATTTTAATTATAAATGAACTAATAACATCTACAGTCTTCAAGACCTACATGATCACACTTAATTTTTGTTTCATTTTTATTTACTATACTCAAGTTCATAATTTTACAGAAGCAAAGGGTAAAAAATAGGTAGTTAAGTAGTTAGGTTATATACAGAGGTGGGGGGTTGGTTGTCTTATAGTTATTGCTTTTTTGTTTGCTCTTTTTGTTTGTTTTACCCTTTTGCTCTTTTGTTTGTTTCTTTAAGCATCATAGCAATCTTATGCGTTCAAAACAATGATTCTGAAAGCCACTAATTTTGGTCAAAGCTTCCAATAATGAGGCATCTCTGAGGAAACAGTCCTTACAGTACTCCTCACTGCTTTCAGCGGTCCCTTTCGTATAAGCAAAAGACGAAAGCTTGCCTTCTGTTGCCCAAACTGCCAATGAAGGAGCAGCCACAACGCTTTGACCAGGCAAGTGGTATGTCAGTGACCTTGCTATAGCGGCACAACAACAACCCAAGCACTACGAGAAGGGCAAGTAAAGTAGCAAACCACTTTGTTCATGTAGAGCACATCTATATGAACGGACGGTTCTGAAATGCCAAGGACACTTCCAAAGTCCAGTATCAGAGTGCAACAGGCTGAAAGCAACACTCAAGATGAGAGGGCTGCTTTATTATCACTCACGCAGAAGGCCAGTCAACAAGGAGGTGAAAATGTCATATATGTTTCCAAATCTTCTTGTGAAAAAGTCTCTCAGGAATTACATAGAGATAATGGATTAAGATGGATAATGGTTTAAGAAACATGACCCTCCTGTGCATTGATAAGAGTGAAGATGTGTCCATGAGGATCATAATCAGATTGTCTTGATTTCCAGGGCAGTGCTAGCTCTCTCACTTATGTGCTTGATGACTTTGAACAAGACATTTTTCTAATCTGACTCCATTTTCCTCTTCATAATACTAATACATTTGTATGGTTTAGTTACCACATTGATGATGGACTTAGAAATACTAGTCTTGCTTTGTAAAGGCTCTCAGTATTATATTTTGAAATTGCCTGGGAGAACAGCTCGTGTTTTTATTTAACTAAAAATACAATCTGTATAAAGTATACTTGCTTGCTTATCCCAAGACAAAAACTGTTGCAGTAATGCACTACCTATTTACTTTGAAGATTTTCCATTCTCTTCTAAATTCTCAACAACTGAATAGCTTCAAGAGTAGGATATAGCCTGAATCCAGTTTTACTGAATTATTCATCCAAATGTAACATTTGTTTACTATAAATAATGGGCTTACTTATTCTCACGACTTGCATCTCTGTTTTGCTAGGCAAAGAATCAAATCCTTCTATGCAAAATTTCTGCAAACCTCTCAGTTATATTTTTTAACCATGAAGTAAACTCAGTGAAATCTTTTAGAAATTATTACAGCATTATTACAGAAAATGACTGCTTAGCTTTCATGCCATCTTTTTGAATGCTCAGCTCAAGACATATTCAAGGTATCACATTTGTCAAAACAAGTTGTTACAGTTTTACTTTTAAATGAGCCCTTGCTTGTAACTTAAATTGTGATGCCCAGATAATAAGACCTTCCAAATCACATATCAAAACAGAAAACTCTTGCTTTTTGAGAAGTGTTTTTCTTCTTTCTGAATTATAATAATAAACTAAGAGGAAAAAGTCTCGACACTGCCAGATATGATAACATTTTGTGGTTCGCCGAGTCTTTTGAACACTGGATAGGGATTTCAGATGTCTTATTCTCATCATAAACCAAGTTCAGGGAAACCACACTACCCCAGGCTTTAGCTGAAAACAAGTTAAAAGACATTCTTTAGAAACTGGGTGTAAAGAGTAATTGTGGTTAGTTTTACTCAATCGCAAAGACAACAACTATTTGGAGGCAATTAATACAAAATGCAAATCTACTGATAGGGCTTAAGACCATCAACATCTCTTGCACACTCCGCCTTAGAAAAATAAAACGGCAGAGGTACCTGGCTGCCTAGGAGGCTCCAGAGCCTCAGTCGAGGTGTTCCATATGATCCCTACTTAAAATTAGACATCTTAGAATGAGATCCAGAAAACCAGGACACCAAGCAACAAGCAAGCTAGACAACAGGAAATGCCTTGCAGGCAGGAAAGCTGCAGCTTTTCACACTTTCAGGAGAGCTTCAAGGAGACATCAAGTTGCAACCATGTATTATGATTATCCCCTGGAGATTGGTGCTTGCATCTGTCTTAACTCACAAAACAAAAGCAGCAACACCAGTACTGTCCATATTTCTCAGAATCACTCAGTAAGGGTGTGGGACGTATGAATTTGTTTCGCTTTTCCGAGTGAGAGATTTGAATCCATGTCTTCCCGTAAGTAATATTTTTTTCTATTAATCACATAATATAAAATACATAAATTACATTGAAGAGGGAATTGTGGCTTAAATATCCTCTCCTTTTAGGCACTGAACAAAACACTTCAGTTATTCTTTCTCACCCATGCATGGTCTGTCTCTTTTGCATCATGCAAACAGGAACAAATTCAACTACGGGAATAAAGATAAGTTGTAGAAAAACACCTTTAGCATGGCAGTTAATGCTTTTGTAAGATAATGGCTGGCTCTAATCAGATCAGGAAAAAAAATGTGCTTAGTTAGCATCAGTGATTCTATGAACTTCCATGTGCGAAAAGAGTTCTCTAAATCCCCATCAGCGTTGTCACTTTCTGCTGGCTGTAATCCACGCAGGGTCTACTCCAGTGAGTCTCAAATAAGTGTTTTGAGTATTTATGACCTATTAGGTACTCAAAATGATGCAGTTCAAGGAATAGTCTTTCCCCAGTCCACAGCTGTGGATCATTGCAGCCCTTCAGTGTGAACGGGGTATCAGGAAATAAGTGATTCGGAGTGCCTAGTGATTGAGCTTCATATTTTTGATACTGGGCACCCTTAGCAAAAGCTGAGCAGTGGAAGATCTCAGTTTTGAATTTTAACATTTACAAAGACAGCAAGGTATTTAAATTCCCAGTGCCCTTTATTTTATTTTTTTAATGCTAACTGTAAGGCCAGATGTTGAGAGTTAAACCTGTGAAGAAGCGTTTTCTCCCTTAGTGATGTTGGGATGACTGAGAGTAAGTAGGTCGGGCAGAGGAACCTGCAGAGACCTGTCTCTTGGGCATTTAATGGAAAACATACATTTACACGTTCCTTGCTCTGCGTTCTGAAATTGTGCCTCTTTTAAAGAATCTTCTTGGCTTATGCTCTGGGTGAGCACTTCATCAAAAAGCAGTCCCACATGGGATGGTTTGCCTACATCGTGTATTGTAAGCGTGAATAGCAGTCAATTAAATGTGTTTGTTGTCCCAGTGGCTTTTCTCTCCACGGGCAGTTATTCCATAGTGTAATGCTACTCAAGCAGCCAGCCAGTTCGCACAGATTATGGTACGTCTACAGATATTTTAGCTTACCCCTTGCCAAACATGCTGTGCCAGCACAACTGGCATGCTAGGAAAGATATTTACTAGAGGAAAGTTACCTGTTTTTTCCAACTCTTCGTTTTTGTAATATTCTGCCAGGGAGAGCAGTTTGGTAGTGGAAGAGGGTGAATCTGACAGGCGGCTACAGTGCCTTCACTCCAGGTCACCGCGTCTAGCGCTCCCGTTTCTTTCCCTCTTGAAAGGCATGAGTGAAGTATAGTTGTTTCCTGTTGCATGGACATGCCTCTTTTCCCTGCTCTTTTAGTGCAGGGAATGGGAACAAAATAAGGTATTCTATGGTAAAAGCCTAACTAAACTTCACTCTTACTCTTGATCTCCTCAGCTCCTTCCTGCCTTTCTCATGAGAAGCTAGCTGAAAAAATCAGTTTTCAGACCCCCAGTTAGATGGGACTGTGTATAGGTTAACTTATGTGCAGACTCCAGACCAAGGAGCAAAGCAAAGGTACCTAGGAGAGTGTGTGTTAAAGAGTTAAGAGGAAGGGAAGAGAAATGAGGAAGTAGCGGTTGAAAAAAATTTGCTTTTAAGCATTCAAAAAGGAAAAAAAAAGTCATATCATTTTAAACAGAGTTTATAAACAACAAAAGAACCTAAAAGAAGGTGCTTTTCTTTCTTTCTTTCTTTTTTTTTCCCCCTGAGTTGTGGGGTGCTAATAGCTAGCAGACACCATAACGGCAACTTTAGAAATGAAAACTCTGTAGGTAGCCGAAAAACGAGCAAGGGTTTTTCAGCACCTCAGACTGAAACATGAACTGAAGAGACCATTTCTGACTGTGAGAAGGTAGCTTGGTTTCCATAGCCTTTCAGTACTGGGTGGCATGTGTGATTTGAGATTGATTAGATGAAAAGCATATGAAACAGAGTAAATACTATAAACTATCTCACGTCAGGATTAGCCACTAAGGACAGCTAGGCTGTCAGCATCAAAAGACAAATGTAAACTGCTTTACAAAATACATAATTCTAATATAATAATGTTATGCTGCCTTCTTGAAAATGATGCCCTGTATGACTGTCTCTCTACTGGCAAAATATTCTTGCAGTTTCTCTTCACTTACAGTAGTGATTCTGCAGTAATATAATATTTGTAGCCCTAATAGACAAAACAAAAGAACAGTTTTTGCACAGGAATATATGCCTTGCAGGTGAGTGTTCAATAAAATAGATCTGTACCTATGTGGCTACCAAGCTCTAGAGCACTTTTTTGCACTAGTGTGAGCAGTGGTGGAAAAAAAATGAGGTTAGAGAGGGTTTTGGAGAAGTTTATCTCCCAGCTGAAATAAATGGGAATAAAATTAAGTTTCTGATATTGCATATATTTATTTACTCCTAGAACTTCAGAAGTATTTAATAGTTGAACTGCCACAGGTTTTAACTTAATGCTTCTGTATAATCCCATTGTAACCCTCAGGTATGGAGTAGTAAGTTAGTGCCTAACAGACTAAAGGCAACCAGAAGTTTTTTTTTTTTACCAGTTTCACTGCTAGTTGCCCATCTTCATTACCTTTGATTGGATATCCATCAAGAGAATTAAGCTTACATTAAGCTTAATTCTCAAAAAAGACATAAATACCCACAAGGTAGTCTCTGCAGTGCATTTCCTCTCCAGAGAAGGAAAGTATTTAGTATCAACGGTGACCCAGAAAGCACAGACTGAATGTATTTCAGAGAAGGTTTTGATGATTGCTTCCTTCCCAGGAAGAGGTAAAAGGTGTAATGGCAATGGGCTGCAGAGATAAAAGTAGAGGGCCAGGACTCTGTGTAGATCACAGAAACAGGAAAGGAAAATTTGCACTGAGATGTCAGGTTTTGCAACAATTCGTGTGAACAGTCAATACTGTTCATAGTGATAGTGTAGGCTATCTTTAAAAGTCTTTTTTGCTGTTGTTGTTTTGCTTTGTTTTGTTTTGGTATACCTTCCTACCTGAGGAATGAGGTTTGTGGGTGGCCTCGCCTGTAAGGGAAGGGTATGATGTAGGAGCAACCACAAGGGGAGCCTCACTTCTTCAGAGTTAGAGGTGGGGGATGCTCTGTTATGCAGAGCAGAGATCAAACAACTTGTGTTCTTCACTTTATCATTAATTTAGAAGCAAGAAAATAATAAGTAAACAAAAAAATAATACTGAGCCTGTCATCTCCTGTTTTAGTCTTGTTTGAAAGGGTTCTTTGTTCAATGTTTACAAGCCTGCTTCCCCCTCTCCCTCAGTAAATGTCAACTTGTTGGCTAATTCTAGCAGAATTTGATAAAAGGCATAGGTCCTGAGATTTACTGTTTCCTAGTATTTCATAAAAATATTTGGCCAATTAAATAAAAGTCTGGGTGCCAGACATTTATGATTTTACCTAATTCATTTTACTTCCTTTGACTGATTTCTGCAACTGCATATGGCTCGCTGTGTGACATGGCCATAGTGACGCTGGAGGAGAAGGTTATAGACACGCAATGTCAATAATGGTGATTTTCTACTGCTATATAGTAATCCACCATATAACACTGAATTGTAGGAAGAAAATAGCCTAATGTTTTCTACTGCTCACAGAACCGCTTGAGATTGGGGTTGTCTTCCTTCTCATGAGAGTGTCATGGTGAGTCATATACTGACTGCTCTAAATGCCTACTGCACATTCCTTTTGCAGCCTGGGATCAAAGTAATAACAGCCCAGTTCGAAATAAATGGGAGAGTATTTAATGTGGTTACAAACCAAGTCTGTAAATCCTACAACAAATTCTGCTTGACTCAATATATAATAGACCAATTTATGAATGGGCCAGGACCCAGTTAAGAGATTTAGCTGCTACTGACAGAAAGAGAATGTGATTTAATTTAATATTCCTTGGTCCACAGCTGGACACAGAAATGTCAGATACAGAACGCTGACACACTTTGAATTGTCATGCGGCTCTTCATGGGCAAACACCCCACATATTCATTTTTTCTTTCAGGTTTACTAGAAAAGTTTGAGATGATGATATAAGGAAAGTAAATTTGCTGAAGCAAGTGAGTCTAGGGGAGTGTTTACTGCTCTTGTAAATACTAAATTGTTAGGCTGAACTGTGAAATTGTTGGCAATGGCAAGAAAGTGTGACATTATTTTTTTTATTCCAAACAGGAAGAAGTTGAATTCTCAGGTACCTCTACACTATTCAGGAAAGCGGGACAAAAGCTGTTTCTGAACACCTCTTTTTACTCCTATAGTCTTGCTCTAGCCACAAGTTAGAGCAGACAGAAGCCTAGTCACAACCAAAGGAACCAGTATTCCTGTTGTGTAATTTGACTCTCTGCGCTGTCTTCCTCCAGCTCTGTTATGATCTCTGCTTTCTCTCAGGTGGGGGCACATACAAGAGAGCCCACAAACACTAGTAGGAACAAGTGAGTAGAGCAAACAAATCATCCAGCTATAACATACAGAAGAACTTCACCACGTCCTGTTAGTTCCTCTGAGAAATAGTGTTCGATTTAAAGTGCCAAAAAAGCCCTTAAAAATATACATTCATTAAGATCTCAAATATTTAGTGTACACTGAACCTGAAATACCTCAGTGATGAGAATGTGAGGCTATTTTACCCAAAAAGACCAGAATTTGAGGTTATGTATTTACAAAGTAGAAAGTTGCTGAGATTACTAAAACCAGAGACCTAGAAAGAAACTTCACTCTTTGCCCTCTTAGAGGTGTTATTAATATCTTTATGCCCTAAAGAAGAAAAATGTCGCTGATAAAGAAGCTCTTAATATTAAAGAGAGGCATTCCAGCCATTCTGTTTGGTAAGTGCATACAAATTTCAGTCATGATTTACAGTCAGAAAGAAGTTTTCTATATAACATGTAAAGCATAGTTTAGTTCACTGTAAGAGCTTGAACTTCCTCTTGTTTAACTCAATTACTTCGCCAGAGTTGTTAACTCAATTTGCATCAGCTGCAGTCACAGTTAAGATGAAAGTATTTTTGGATTACGTATTTCTAATGACTAAACCGGCACTAACCATCGCCCTGATTGTTTGAATATTGTATAACTGAGGTCCTCAGCTTTGCAGTCTCCTGGGATTAAGGGGAGGGGAAGGTGTGAGTTATGATAGTGTCCTTTTTTTTTTCCTTCCTTGTCAAAATACTCACGATGTTCATACTTCAGAGGGGTAAGCGTTAATATACCTCAGGGGAACATGCATGAGCATCCTGGACCAAATTACTGCTGAAGACCCTGGGATACAGAATTTAATCAGCAGATTCCACTGATTCCTGTGGAGTGTAATGGTGCTGTTACTAAAAAGCTGAAAATCAAAAAGCTGAAGACAGCTAAGCAGGCCAGTTTTCAAGAAACTTTACAAATCAGCTGACTAGAAAACAGACAAATTTAAGCCATTTTCACTAGATCTGTATTGGAACCATTGCCCTCTCAACAATTTTCTTATGGGAACATACCCTATCAGAAAGTTTTAGACTTTTCTCCTCATCATTCAATGAGTGATTGATGACTATGTGTTTTGTACAGTGCACCATTCAAAGCTTTGTCCTGAATACCAAATAAATAATTTTATTTGGAGATATTTTGTGTGTGTGTGTGATGCAATGCTGTAGCATTGTAGCATTGGAGTACTTAAAAAAAAAAAAAAAGAAAGAAAAGCAAGCAAACAAACAAACAACAACAACAACAAAACAGCAAACTTGTCTCCACTACCTTTCTCTAATATGAAAATCACTTTACTCCTATTATGAACAATAAAAAAGTAAAAAGTGCAGAGAACTTGAGCTGCCTGAGGTCTGTTTTCTCAGAACATATGGCATTATATAAAATGTTTTTGTTTCAAAGCCACATTTGTGTTGGCTACATCTGGATCTGCGAGTAATCAGCACTTCTTCAAGTCAGACACAGGTGTCTTTGAACAGGCACTTGAAAATGAGGAACTCAAAACTGGTGGCTTTCTGAAAGCTTAACCCCTTGAAACCAACTCTGAGAAAATGATTTCCCACGTGATGAGCACTGTGTGGGTTGATTAGGCCACTAATGTAGACTTGGATATCTCAGAATGAAATTTGAAATAATAGTCATTAAAATTATGAGAAAAAAGTCTGAAATTAGCATTCATTCCATGCAGGAGGTGCAGCTACCAAAAGGTAAGTATGGGTCAATCTTGGAAACATAGAAAATCGGAAAAGTAATCCTAGCAAGTCTCACAGAGTATCCTTTCTTTGCTGGGAGGCTACCAGACGGCAACAATCTTGATATTGTTTATGATGGTTCCTTTTATGAAGATTCCTTGTTGCCTTTTCTTTTGGAGGACTGAAGAGAATTTTCTGTAACATAGTTATATAATGGATAGTAGAGAAACACTTCCCTTTCCTATCTAAGTGACGGACCAGTGGTTAAAGTCAGGAATAGATGGTTTCCTCCCTACTCTGATTATGGCATTTATATCTGAGCAGGAGACTGTTTTAACCACAGACTTGCTGAGTACTACTTATATCTCACTTCAAAATAAGCAATTATATATAGAGTTATATATATGTATATGTATGACAACTCAGGGGGAGGCAAAACACTATGCCGGAGGACAAGAAGTTCTTTAGTCTAGACAGGTGGGTAGTCATGTGTAAGGAGGAGGACATGGTCTGGTCTCTGCTCTTTAGATTGGGCCTTTGTGGCTATCCAATGACTACTTAATAAGAAAGAGTGCCTTTGAAGATGAAACCAGAGAGCAGGTAAGTGTCCTCTGGCTGAATGACCTTGACATTGTATTTTAGATACTTGTTCCTCTTTTGTCCTATGAGTGTTGCTTCATCTTCCACGTAGGTGCAACTACAACCAACAGGGTGTCAGTCAGTCTTGAGTGTGGTAGTTAGTATACTTTCAAGGAAGCAGATAAAGCTTTGAATACCTTCCAAAGAGAGGGTTGAACATTCACGCTTTTCCTTTTAGGAGAGTGCTGCACAAGAAGAGCATTATTTCCTCCTCTTGAACTATGCTTGAAAAGAAAACATGTATTTTCTTAAGGAAAACCAATCTTAATGATGTGCTTTAAGCATTCTTCTTATTGACATTAGGGCAGCTCATTCAGTTCTGTCAAAATTCAACTGTTCTGTAAATACCTGTCATTAAGTATCTGCTTTATTATGTCACAAGAAGCAACTATTAAGGGATTAGTTTGTTGCCATATGAGAATTGTCACCACTTGGGGCTGGATCTCCGAAGTTCCACCTCAGCTCCACTTCAGGCACCAAAAATTCCCTTTTGGACATGCTTTTTTCTCAGCATCACCAAGACGCTCAAGTAGAATCACAGACTCCGGTGAATCTAGTTCTCTAGTTCTCTGGGTCATTACTCAATCATCAAAATCACAATGCCGTTTTTTCTTTTCCTGTAGTCCTGTCAACGTGTGCCCTCCAACAGCAAGTACATCAGGCAACAGTCTCCTTTAGGATGGGTTGTCGACTGATTTTATGCACCTAAGTATTTCTATGTCCTAGATAAAATGCAATGTTTTCTTTTGTAATATGTACAGTTCGGTGATTGAGGACTATGTCATAGTCCTCATGAACAAGAGGTCTTTTACTATTAGATTACTAAGCCTAGGTCTATATTAGTAAATTAAACACTGCAAGGACGTAGGTTCAGGCCACAAAATTTATTCTTTTATGTGGTTACAGTTCTGGCACAGTTCTGATTCACACCAGATAGTATTCCCGCATACAACTCCGAGCTCCAAGGCATCATTCTGTGCAAGTTAGGAACTACCACAGAGCAAAGACCTTTCCCAAAAGGCAGTTTGGATGTAGCCACATCCAGCTACAGGCTGAAAACTATAATTATTACAAATATGTTAGATGGCTCAAAAGGCCAGGGAATGAATGCTCCCAGCACAGGGATGTAGCGAAAAATACATTGTAGTCTAACACTGATGGTGTTAAGCAACACCATGTTTTATATCTAGACCACTAGAGGGTGCAGACAAACCTACTCTGCCTCATAGATTAGTTACTTTTAAGATTACTGAGATTTGGATGCTTCAGGTTTTACTTCAGGATCTTAAAGGAAATGAGCTGAAAGGGCTACACATCTTGCTGTCCCCTACAACTCGCCTACTTCACACCAAAGTCTTTCTTTGTCCTCCAACAGACTGGTGTCGACATCTGTACCTGTCCTCATCCACCTTGGTCTTCCACTACCTTTTGTTGTCGTTGTTGTTGTTTGTTTGTTTGTATGTATATTTTATTTGCATTATTATTTTCCTCAGCATTTCTGTTCCTGTTTGTCCATGGTTTTGCTATTCCTGTCCTATGACTCATCATGCCTCTGCATTCCAGAAAGAATTGTTATATCCCAGAAAACAGACTTGTTCAGTTTACCCAGGATATGGGGATAACAGAGTTTCAATTTAGTGGGACCTCTGAACCTCAAAAACTGGTCATATCTTTGAAAACTTGTGTGCAGGGGGGAAGTCTTAAGAAGATGATTCCTTTCTTTGTGCTTACTCTCTTACTCAAAGCAGATTTGTGCTCCTGATTATTCCCTAATTGCCTCAGCAAATGCCTCAAACAGCTAAATCTCTGCGTGTAACATCCTGTCAAAGCAAATGCAACACTTCTTTCAATCTTAAATGTTGTTCAGACTTACAGGCAGTTCCCTGCGGAATTTGTCTTCATGGTCACTGTTTCCGTGCTACAAGAGATTTTATTTCCTCCACGACTAAGGGCTGCAGAATGGACCAAAGAAAATTATTTTAAGAACCAATTGTTACTGAAAAAAATCTTTTTAAAAGGAGCACATCTACAGATACTGCTGAATAGCGATCAGTGCCGATAACCTTGACTTTCATTGATGTAAAATACAGTTCTCTAGCGGTAACACGCACCTGCACTGGATTACTAAGGATACGTAATACTCACATCTGAAGATGAAGAGAAGATAAAAGAGCACATACTTTTGGTGGACTTGACATTTCCCCTTCTTACTTTTGCAGGCGTGAGTCAGGTGCATTGTGCCTGGTAGTACACCAGCCTAGTTGCTCCACCGTGAGTGTATCAAGGGCATATTTTATTCTCCTCATTTTAAGGCTTAATCAGCAGTTGGAAGAGAGGGCATGTGAGGTTAAAATTATTTTGAATTCATCAGCAGGTAAGCTTGAATATAGTAGTATAAAAATATGACAAAATGTGCAGTGCAGCTCTTGAAGTACAAGCTTAGAAATGCCTTGCATTCATTAACTGGCCAGAAGAACTCTTGATGCCTCATTAGTCATAAAAAGACAGAACATTTCTATCACAATACGAATGGCTAAAATCCAATGTTAAAAAAGTGACCCATTGTATGAAATGTATACAGAAACTCTTCCTATTTCCTCTTCGTCTGAGGTTTTAAGTGGACATAGCTTCTGTTAATACTGAACACCAGTGAAAAATAAGACTGCCAAAGGAAGTCAGTAAGGACTGAAGACTTTAAACCCATTTCAAAACTAATAATAATAAGTAAGGAATCACTCTGAGGTTTCCTATGCATAAACTGCAAGCCCAGAAAGAATATCACCTTGACCTTCCAATTCCAGTCAGAATATCAAAATCTGGCAATGAGAGAAAACAATCCCAAGCAACAAACCCAAAGATCTTTACTTGCAAAAAAGAGCCTATTTTATCCTCAAACTGACAAAGCACAAATCATTGACCATTTCTATAAAACCATATTTGAGAAGACAGTTCAAATTTAAAGCTCTTTTGTGCACCATGAAAAATGTAGGAGCAGCGTCATATAGCAAGCCATAATATTAAAAGTAATGTGCTTCAGCATAAACGGCAAATATTTAGTGACCAGGGCCATACAGAGTTCTAAGGAACACCAAATCAATTACCATCAATACCCACACTGATAAGACTGAGATGCAAGTGTTTCTACCTGTATTATAATCTCATCTCTAGCTACATGATGGCTTGCTCTTGGCATCGTCTAAATTTGTTTGTAGGTACGCACCTATCAACTAATAGTAGACGTGTGCTGCTTGACTGGATCACATGCGGATCCCACATGGAAAAACAGGGCACAACTCTGGTGTCCACTGGGATTCACCTTCTGATAAAACTGGGAGATGAACAGGATGCCACCAGAGTCAGGAGCTTGGAAGTATTTCCACATCCACAATTTAAATCTGATATGCATATTTGAGTTCTCCATCTGCACATGACAGTGACAAAACTTCTCTGGCTAATGGGATGTTTTAAGGGAGAAATTCATCAGAATTGTCCAAGTACTACAATAATGGGGATCTGACAAGTAGATTGGAAGTGATTTAGGAATGACTTTTAAAAATCAATGGGACTTATGATTCTAAATCAAACAAATGCTATTGAGAATCCCAGCTATGTTTCCTCATACACCATATATAACATCTAGAAAGTGCTTACACCAGCTACCAAGCACAATCAAGTAGTCAATGTCCAAACAGATTTTAAGCAAAAAAATGAATAAAAAAAGCAAATGCAAAAGAAAAAAAGAGTGAGTCTCTGATATATGATTTCGCCCAGTACAATTTCACCATGTATGATTTCACTTTCTTTTGGGCAATCTGGTGACAGCACATCATTACAATAACTGCTCTACAGATGGCTACTTTTGTGTTTGTTTTTGAACTATTAAAAAAAAAAAAACACTTCACAGAAATAGTCTCTCTCCCTGTCTATTCAGAGACAACAAATGCAGCATGCAAGAGTGCACAGAGTTGCGAGACTTCCTTCTGGTGCCGGTCTGTCTGAGTTTGTCTCAGTTCAGTTTTATGCATCAAAAACTCCTTATGAAATTATACTTCTAATGAGATGGTTCCACAGACACTTGTGCATGTATGCTTGTTTGCTGTGAACCTTAGGAGCAGTCTCAGGATGACTATAATATATGACTCTGCAACAGATAGCCATCAGATACAGATTTACAAAGAAAGACAGTACAAAACAATTTGCCTTTTTTCCCGCAATGTGTAGACATTCATTCTTCCTCCTTTTTAAAACACCAGTTGAATTCATACTAGGATTTTTACTATTCTCTTACTAAAAGCAAATTGTACACCTGAGAAGCATTTATTTTGATAGTGGTTTGTACAGACTGAAATTCTTAAAGCTAGCACTAAGTCCTTCCTTTTTTTTCCTGCAAAATCTCCTGTAATAATTTTGACTTCTGACTAGTACTAACATAAATTCTTCATTACTATTGCTCTGTTATTAATCCATGAAGTACTTACATTATTTCTAAAGTTCAAAGTCATCAGGGACAAAGACCACATGCACGTCTTGTATTGCAACGAACTGTGTTCTCCCTTCAGATGTAAATAATAGGAGGGAGAAGAAACAGTCCTTCTGATTCCACTGAAAAACAACTTTAAAAGAAAACAATCAAGAAGTCAAAAGCTGCACTCCTTACCTGAGCTGGGATGTACAGTGCACCTTGAAAACCTCTTAAATGACAGAGAAGAATTAGTAATAGTTGAAAGTTTGTACTCATCCAACCACAGGAAATGACCGCATATTTTAACAGTGCTTAACTCCTTCCTTACTTCATGTCTTCACATTTTCAAATAGAGTAAAAAATCCATCTTACCCTTCCATTGCAGTTTGATAACCAATGCTATGAGCTATACAT
This sequence comes from Crypturellus undulatus, assembly GCA_013389825.1. Taxonomy (NCBI): domain Eukaryota; kingdom Metazoa; phylum Chordata; class Aves; order Tinamiformes; family Tinamidae; genus Crypturellus; species Crypturellus undulatus. Next base: position 149,482 of record VWPW01031894.1, on the reverse strand, counting down.
TTGTGTTTCACACAAAATATGCAAGTAGCCAGAGATGTCTCTTGACTACCTCCACAGAAGAGAGAATTTGCAGTGTCTTCTGCAAAACTGTGGCATAGTACGTTTTACTGTTGCGTGAAGCTTGTATGATGAAGTGTAGAAATGACTAAGCAATGGCTTGAGTAAGTAATTCTCCTTTCTAGAAGAGGCTTAGAGCAATATTCATGACACAACTTCTCTGCTGTTGTACTCAACAGAGCAAGGTAAAAGTCAGGCATTTAAAGGAGCAGCATCCATATAGTATAGCAATTAGTGTAGAAAATAATTTGATACACAGGGATTCTTTAGATGAAATTCTAACATGCTGGATTAGCAGGATCCTCTATGCACTATAATCCTTCTTTCCCTAAAAGCCTCTTTCCCTTGGTTGGACATAACTGTTCAGCTGAAAGGCATTTCTGAGTCTAAGCATTATAAGAAATCATTGGTATGAAAGCTAGTAAGGGTTGGTTTTGGACAGAAGCATAGGTGAGGCGAAGATTTAGGCCACCTCCCACCACCCAGGCTGGACAGGAGAAATTAAGTACTTCAAAGCGGATCTCACCAAAAGAGCTGGCTGAGAAAGAAAACACTTTAACAATGCAAACTGAATCACTAGAGAGACATGTTTTGCATCCTTCTTGTTTATGATCTAGAAAATTAATCCTGAACATCAATATGCCCTTTCTATGGTCTGTTTTTGGTTTTTTTTTTTTTTTTGCCTAAGACCTGTGTGTTTTATTTTAAAATGTGGAAGTGTCTTGCCCTCCATTTGGGATGTTGGTAGAGGAAGAGAAAATAAAATTGTGAACCATGTGCACTTTTATAAGACAGTTTCATAGCTTAAGTACCCAGCAAGAAAGTTGTTTTTTTGTTTTCATCTTTGTCTTCTCCTTCTGATGGGCTAAATTAATATTTTGTGCTGCCCATAAGAGCAACGTCTTAATCTCCAAACAGTAGGACTCCTTGGAGAGGGAAGGGTGGAGGGAAGAATCAGATATCTCTTCTCTCTTACCTGAGATACTCAGTTTCTTGCAAACACAGACAGGGAGGGAAAGCAGATGGATGGGGACAAGGTTTGAAGGCAGCTCCAAGCCTTAAGCATTCTGCTTAAAATATGCCAAAAAGTCACAGAAATCATCCAGTCAGGGATTTATACTATCCCTCCTAGGAAAGCTGAACCAGCAAAGCAAGAATTGATGGGTCAGAAAGCCTGTGCTAGAGACACTTTTCCTTTGGGAGAGTCATTATAGAAGCTACATAAATGATGTCAGTAACAAGGACCAGAACTTGATGGTGTTCAGTCAGTGGTTGATGTCTTCAGTGGTGGGTATCGGACAAGTTTCTTTTTAGCAGGTTTTTTGTTAGATTCTTCTTAGTTACAGACTATGGTCACTCAGATCATGGATTCCTTTCTCTAGAGCAGTCCTGCTTCAGCAAAAGGCTTTGAAAAGTTACACATCCCAACTGTGTACTTAAGGAGTTTTCCTGACAAGTGAGACCAGTGAGTCTGAACCCATTCACTGAATGTTTTCCACTGTCTGGGCCAGTATTCTAGATTACTGTGCAGATGGTGGCCACTATCTATTTTCCCAACACTGCTCACAGTCACCATGGCCTGCGCTAAGTGCTATGGCCTTGTTGGACAAGGGATATTTGATGGAATCATAGAATGTCTGACACTGGAAGGGACCTTTGGAGAACATCTAGTCCAAGCCTCCTGCTCAACTGGGATCACCTACAGCAGGTTGGCTAGACAACTTTTTATTTACTCCAAGGACGGAGACTCCACAATACTTGACAGTACCTTGTTCCAGCGCTCAGTTGCCTTTGTAATAAAAATGTTTTTCCTTATATTCAGATGCAACTTGCTGTGTTTCAGTTTGTGTCCATTGCCTCTTGTCCTGTCACTAGGCATCACTGAGAAGAGTCTGTCCTCATCCTCTAGATGCTCTAATTCTTTATTCGTCTTAGCACCCATTCATTGGACTTGCCTTCTTGTACTGGAAAGCAAAGATGTGCACCCAGCACATCAGGTATGAGGGCTGAGGCACTGAGGAGTCCCATCTGCAGCTGTATGCTTAACTTGATGTTGGTTCTTTCACAGTTTACTGCAAAAATCATGGGGATAATCTTGATCCTCAGTGTAAACTGATACTTAGTCACTTTTTTTTTGAATGAAGAAAAACATTCATAATATAATTATTTATTTTATTGCCTCATATGCAGAAGTATTGGGGCATTTTATAGAAAACATGATTGCAGGATAGAGATTGAAGTTCTTTTTGCCTTAGCTCCTCTTACTTTCAAATATAAAAACTTAACCAACTGTCAGTCTTTGTCAGCTGCCACACTTGCTTCTCATCATGAGCCTACAGGTAAACAGGAAGGAGTTTCAGTCTCACAACCTCAAAGCATGCAAAAAATATTGAATCAGACCTCATAAAAAATAATGGTTTGTTTCCTAGTTTTTATTTTGAATTAACAATCTTTTTTTCTTTTTTCTTTTTCCTTTTTCTTTTTTTTTCAGCTCAAACATAGTGGGTTAGAAATAGGGAAGGGCATAAGAGAATAGTCAGCATTTTCAAGGATTTTGACAATCCTTGAATCCTATGCATTTTTACAGGCATGTTCTGGCAAAGTTTTCCTGGTCTGAAATCTATAACCAGCTTCTTACTGACCTCAGTGGAGTCAAAAGTTCATCTTACCTGTCCTCATTTAGATCAGTTTGAAGCATTCAATTAGTATTTGGGTTCCCCCTACTGTTGTTATGCATCTTAACTTGGACTATGTTCATTTGGGAGATACAGCCATGACTTTTGTTAGTGTGAGTCTGTGCCAATCCTGTAGATGCCCTGAATGTGGCTTTGTTTGTCTCTTGGTGGCCAGAAGAAGGAGATTGTGGAAGAAAATCTGATTTACACAAAGCACTGACACATCAAGACATACCAATCTCTTGGATAAAAATAAAGAAAAATGAAATGGTCTTGTGGAGTTGCAGTAAGTCAAAATAGAGGAACAAATATAATCTCTTCTTCAGTTGAGGAGGGTCCTGGAGTAATGAGCAACTACAGACTAATTCCGTATCCAATTTGGGTCTCTCTGTATGACTAAGCCTGGCAGTAGGTATGACCAGACAGTCATGACCTGACTGTTGGAGGATTTGGCATAATGTTGTAATACGAAAACAAGGTGAGATAGGTAGTCTGTTACTGTACTTTCATAAAGAGTTTGTGAAGCGAACTCAAGTAGCAGCGGATTGGGAAGTTTCACAGGAGTGGGGACATACTCTGTGAAAGCATGGATATGGGACTGCAGGGATATGGGCAACTTTGATGGAGAAGTCCTGTGTTTTGTGAAGGAAGAGATAGGAAACTCTTCCGAAAGAAGTGGAAGCAGAGCGGCATGGAGAATTAAGAAAAGGTAGTAGGAGGAAGTGGAGATGAGAGAACAAGTCTTTAAGATGTAGGGCCAGCAGAAAGACAGAGTCTGGCGATGCAGAGGTGAAAGGAGATACAGTTTTTTTCTGATATATTTCTGTTTCTCTGTCATTAAGAGGTCTTTGTCCAATTTTCAAGACTTGGGCACGTGGTACATTATAGGGAAACAGGATTATCACAGCATAAAAAGTCACACAGTAAAGTGAGCTTTTCAGAGGGTTGGAGAAAAGGCAGCAAGTTATTCAAGAAATGGAGAAAAGATCCTCTCCTTCAGCCATCTTGATACCTCCAAGCTCCTCAACACCCTCTTACCTACAGAACTCACAAAATCACACAGAGTCACAGAATAGCTGAGTTTGGAAGGGACCTCTAGACATCATCTGGTCCAACTCCCCTGTTGAAGCAGGGACACCTACAGCACATGGCACAAGCTCACATCCAGACAGCTTTTGAAGATCTCCAAAGAAGGAGACTCCACAACCTCTCTGATCAGCCTGTTCCAGGGCTCTGTCAGCCTCACAGTAACTGAGTTGTAATACAAACAGTGATAAAGACAAAATAAGTTACTTGGCCCTCATCTTTCAGGTGCAAAATACAGTTTTTGCCCATGCCATTGAGCTAGCTGAGCTCTGTTGCCTTTACACATCTAATAAAACTCCAGAACTCAGCTATGACGGACCATTCATTTCAAGGCTACCTTGTTCTTTAGGCGGTGTACAGAACTTCAGAGAAGAAAGAAGATACCCATCTTGACTTGGCAAGTAATAAACAGATCTTGGCAACCTAGTTCTAAAACTAAGTTCAACATCCTGATATTCTAGGCACAAGATGCTGTGATATGGTGAATTTAAGGTGGGAGATAAAACCTGCTCAACATCTCTACCTTATGTAGGGAGCTATGATATGCTTCCATGAGCAGATCCAACTGCAAGGGCTTCACAGAATCAAGATATTTCAACTGGTATTGATATTTCAATCTATCTTCAAAACTGCAGGTTTATGTAGTACTGCCTATGAGAGAACGAAGGTAAAAAAGCTCACAGCGAAATGATTCATTTCAGTGTTTTCAGATTGACACATTTAGATTTCAGTACAGGAAATTTCTCTTGCTTATTTCAATGGCAAGCGTAATAAATAGTACATAACCCCCTCCTCCACCCCATCCTCCTTTGCTTTGCTTGAAACAGTTTTTCCATTTCCTGGAGAGCATTTCAATCACTACAGAGCAAAATAGTTAAGCTCAGGATCTCTGAAACTACATCTGTTGTACCACATCCAGGTTCTGCATCCCAGAACTTTGAATGACTCAAGAACACGAGGCCCCCAAGCTCTCTTTCCCCCTTCTGCTTTCCTTTGTCTCTTGATTTCTATAGAAAAGTAATTTGGATACATTCTCCACGAGACTCAATACATATTCTGAAAAGGTCCTTATCCGAAAAATTTACTGTCTGAGTATGAGTTCATGATCTACACTGAGGCTGGGAGTGGGTAAGACCCTATTGCAAGCAAGAGGTAGGAAAAAAAGCTGAAAAAAGAGTGGTGTTAAAAAAAAAAAATGATTGTTGGCAGAGAGGACTAAATCCTGTCTGAAGGGCAAGGAGGAGAGGGTGAGAAGCAGATGAGAAAAAGTGGAAAGAGTTCTATTTACCTGTAAGCAGGGAGAGATAGGGTACAGGACCTAATCAGGACCTAAAAAAGATCAAAAATGTTACAAAAAATAGGAGTAATGGAGTTAAGGAAACAAGTCCACAAGATGCACTGTGACATGCATCAAAATGTAAGTCCATATGCGGAGTTCATCTCTCTGGATGAGGTTATTTTATGATGTTTGAAATATTCAAATATTGTCCATGCAGAATGAATTTGCCGTCTGATGACTAATGACTGTTCCTAGGAAGGAAGCAATGCTTGGACCTAGTACCAAGAGGTATCTTAGTTTTTTGCAGGTGAAACTACACCTAGTGAAGCGACTGAAGCTAAAGTCTAACTTGTGAAGTAGCACAGCTTGACTTCTAGTAGTGTGGCTGCTGTTTCACAGTGCCCTTGTCAGCTTTATTAGGAAAAAAAATCTCCAAATGAAAATATGTATTCGGCTGAAAATTACATTTTTATTAACTCAAAACAAAATAGACATTTCTTGATTCACTGAAAATTCTAGAAATGCCTACCCTTGACCCTTAATGTATGTGTGCATATGTATATATAAAACATATATTATATATTATATATTATATATTATATATTATATATTATATATATATATTATAATATATGTATTGTATTTTATATTCATGTGTGTATAAAGGTATAAAATTTATATTATATATATGTATGTATTTAAGTTTTGTTTTGACTGTTGAGACAATAAATATTTTTTTTCAATTTTACAGACCATGCCTCTCTGCTCTGCTTACGAATGTTCATCCAACACACCAAGAATATGTGGCCGTGACTGCCCAATTACCCCAGTATCACAGCTGGCCCTGTCAGAGATGGCAGATGAAATCTCGCACAAGGTCCGTCTTTGACACCAAGGAGAACCCAGTTTGCGCCCGTATCTCCTCCTTGTCTGACTCTCCAGGGAGGAGGGAAGGAAGACTTTCTTGCTCCCAATGCTGTCTGGTAAAACCAAAGGCCACTGCAGAGCTGGAGACAACCGTCTATGCTGTGAGACTGAAGTTTGAGCTCCTGGATTGTCGTCCCTGGTTCTCCTCACATCAGCACAAGCAGCACAGCCGCTCGGGGCAGGCCTCCCTCCGAGACTGCAGTGAAGTACAGCAGTACACACGGACTGTGACAAAACCACCCACACCACCTGCACTAACTGGCTCAAGTCTTAGCTTAAACTGAGTCAGCTTCAAGTGAACTGCTTCTGCCTTTGTTTAGAAAACTAGCTGTTTGCTGACTGATTACTGGCCTCTGTAAGTCCTGATGGGCAGATTTCAGTTTGATAATCTTGACACTCGGTCACACTTTAGAAGAAACTTCCCTTGCTGTTGTTGCTGTTTCAGGGTATGATTCTCATATAAGCTGATCTCTTTTCCCTGGCTATGTAAAGGGGTCACCTAGTAAGCCAAAAAAGGAAAAAAACAGAGATCAGAAAATCTTCTTTTGCAGTTAATTATTTGAAGTATTTTTCCATCAATCTCATAAAGCCCAACTCTGTATTTTTTCTTTGCTAAAGGTATATTTAAATTCCAGCCTGAGGCCTGCACTCAAGTAAAGCTGAGCACCTCGCCTCAGATGATATTTTCATGAAAGGAGGGTTGGGAGGAGACAGGACTTGGTCTATAGAGGGTACTGCACTTTGCAGAGGGAACTTGCTCTCAGAAAGACACAAGCAATGTTCTCAGGGAGCTCAGATGTTTTGGGATGGAAGGAGATACCTTCACTTGTTGCAGGTCCCCACACACCTGATTGAGCTGGGTCTCCAAGATGAGATGGATGNTTGCTCTCAGAAAGACACAAGCAATGTTCTCAGGGAGCTCAGATGTTTTGGGATGGAAGGAGATACATTCACTTGTTGCAGGTCCCCACACCTGAGGGGACCTGATTGAACTGGGTCTCCAAGATAAGATGGATGTGATGTTCCTTAACAATACAGCCACATGCCCATTTCTCTGAAGGCCTCCCAAAGAGTGGATCTGCCCAAGACACAAATGCCTATAGTTCTAAAGAGCAGAAGACCGTCATTTGGTCTGGTGGACCCTCTTGTGACTGAGAGACTTTAGCGTTGACCCAGGCCTCGACTCTGTGTCGACCCTCTGCCACACTGTTCCCAGGAAACAACAGTACGACCACTTGAGCCAAAGGTTTCCTACCTCCTCTAGACTTAATTGCTCTACCTCTGCAGAGGTAGAACCGCCTGGTACACTTGTGGAACCAAAACATTTTGCTGTGCTAAAAACTAATAGGATTGTAATATTTGTAACATATGTTCGGGAGAAAAACAGATGTTGTAAATCTTGACTGCCACCAAAAGATTCCTTAAAGTAATATTTAATTCTGTCCTCTATACTAGATGTGTAAGAAATAAGAACAAGAAAGTAAATATATAGAACAAGAAAGTAAAACAGAAGATGGAATAATTAGGTGGAAAGTGCCTGCAACTTCATGCACTGAGGCAAGGTGCCTGTCATCCAAGCAATAGGAGGACTGAAGAAAAGATCCAGAGTAAGCCTGAAAGATGGGTCAGCCTCTTTTTTATGGTTGTTTTTTAGACATTATGTAACATATCCTATTTGTCTCTAGCTTCTTGCTGATTACAAACGGATTATAGGAAGGAAGCACTCCACCCAGTTTCTTAATCTATCATGCACCGTTGCTTTAAAGGTGTCACCACTGTCTCAACAGAAAACCGCTTTCTTCTTCTTAAGAATAAGAAAAGGGGTTAGGGGGGAGGGAGAAGAGCAGATGATCTTACTGCTTATTAACAATTAACTCTATGGCACTTAAACACAGATCTGTTTGTTTGTTTGTTTTTGTTTTTATTTTTTCCAGTCACACAGTTACTAAGAAGTCCTTTCAGTAAGATACAAGAATACTTAGTGTTTTTTTTCACAGAGAGGAATCTATGTGAGAGGTTAGATGGCTTATATTTCCAAAAGGCGCTGTATTACAGATGAAATCAGAAATCTAGATCTTGATTTTATGATACAAACATCAGTGAGTAGTTTTAGTCTTGTGATTATTCCTGCAGACCGCTAGGTAAAAAAGTGAAGGTCAAATTCTGATTCCAGTTCTGCTGAGGTAAGAGTAATGCCACTGCAGCTCTTAAGGTTATCTCATACTTACAGCCATCTACATATGACTACAGCTTTGTTCCTTAACTCTGTAATGCATTTGCTTGCAAAGTTGTGCATGCAAAACTCTCATACTCATGGGAATGGAAGTCCTCAGAGTGAAGAACAACTGCATGGAGTACTTTCCAGAAAGTAGAGCATCCTGAGGATCCCAGGTTAGGAAAGGGGCATGGTCTTGATACTGAAGTAGACTTTAGCTCTGAAAAGTAGGGATTGAGTGGGGTTCTTTGGGAAACAAGTCCCTGAGATAACCCTCCAATGGCTTGAGTTGCTGGTTGACTTTGTTTGCAGCACGTCTGGACTTGCAAGGAGCATCAGACGTAGCAGGGAGGGCACGGAAAGCAAGGAAGGAAGCAGAACCTCTCAGGAAGTCGCTATAATAGTAGCTCCCGGAGAGCTGGGCAAGAAGAGCAGCGCTGGTGGAGCTCACCGTGGCAGGTGTCCCCTCCAGCTGCAGCTTTCCAGAGGAGAAGCAGCCCCACATGCAAACCTGCTGCCTGGGACCCTTCAGCTGCAGCACAGCTCAGGTGCAGCGGGTGCAGCCAAGGCCTGCACAGCTGCTTTCACCGGCAGCACACCGTGGTGGTAGGGGGAAACCTAGGGCCAAATCCGGGCAACAAGCAAGGCTTTTTCGGGCTGCGTCTGAAGAGAGAAGAGAGGCAAAGCAGCAAATTGACGTTCTACTCTGTTAAGCTTTGCCATAAATTCAGCCATTCATAAATGACCAATATAAGCATTGACACCATTAAAAGCCATACAAGATTTTAATACTGATTGTATCAAGAATGCAAATGCTAATTGCAAAGAGGAAACCATTTTTTTTAACTGAACACTGTTGACTCATCCTTATTCACTTTTGAACCAGACAACAATGAATATTTCTTTCAGTTCAGTTATTTTTCTGCCCCAGGACTGAATGTTTACAGCCCTGTCTTCAGCCATTTCCTGAACGATGCAATGGGAGAGAAGCTTTAGGGGTTCCTTAAACTCGAGAAATGTAGTCCAGTAAGGAGCAGATCCTCCGCACTAATGTATATTTCACATTCACAGTTCAGAGCTATTTATACACTCTAATATTTTGATTCCAAGTAAGCTCAGTTTCTTCCTATTCATACTGAGCTGTATTTAGTGCCAATAATTGTTCCCCAAAGAAGCCACAGTCATGTTCTGGCAAACACTTTTCTGTGGTTTTTGCAAACTGAGCTCTCAAATAGTGATCCTTTCAGCTCCCAGATAAAATAATAATGTGTACTTACTCCACATTAAATATATTTACAGTTCTGCAGTATGCTTTCTCAGGATGTTCTTTGCATATTTTGATTTTCCTTGTGTGTTTCAGGAATGTATCTGCAGATCTTCATTTGTATCTTTTGTTGAAACTTTGCAACAAAATAATAAGCAAAAGGATCAAAGAAACAAGGGAGTCTGCTTTCTATCAGTGATCCTTCAAAAAACAAAACAAAACAAAAACAACCCCCCCCCATTTTGGCAATATAGGCTAATTAGGCTACCTTTATCACTATTTTGAGCATATAGCATGACACAAAATCTTATACAAGATAGTTTGTTTTCTTTTATTTTCCTCAAATTATGTATGAGAGGAAATAAGAAGTTTTCAGTATGAAGTTTTTGAATAATTGAGATTCCAATGTTAGTAGAAGGGAAAGAAAGCACAAAAGGACCTGTGAGCCAAAGTAAGCAAAGTCTCTTAAGGTAAAGAATAGTTCTTAAAGGAAACAGAGAAGAGGAATACATAATAGTTCCCGCACTGTAAAATAAGGCATTTTTTTTCATAAGTGGAAGTAAATACTTGAAGACGATGCAAATGAGTAGAGTAATCCTAAAGGATCTCACAACTTTGCAAGAAAGGGAATGAGCAGTTCTCACGTGGCATTTGAGGCTGTTGCTTGTTGCTTAAAATGGGGCACTGCTTGTTTCTACAGGGCAGGGGAATCACAAGGTGCAAGAACTGAGGCAAAAAGCCAGGTATTTCCTGGAGATGGCACACAACCTGAAAAGGGGAGTCCTGTGGTAGATAACAAACCTGTCAGACTCCCTTGGGAGGGCATCCAAGGGATTGCGAAGCTACAAAGGAGCCTTAGGAGACTAAACTGAGAGGAAAATGAATGAGAGAAAACAGGCAAGCTAGTCTGTAGCATTTGTTCTTGCATGGCCCCACTGTTTTGTTAGTTAACATGTCATGACGGTAGGACTAGATCTCTTCTGAAGTTACTCTTCTAGATAAGAGAAGTTTCTTTTTTTTTCCTTTTTTTTTTAAGAAAGGATTTTGAGTGTGTTGAGAGTAAATTTTTTCAATTCTTTATGTATACATATGTACATGTACGCATGTATATTTAAGAGCAAATTATCAGAGACTTTTTGATATGTTTATTTTTATCTCAGTAAATATAATTCATTTTGATCCAAAAATCAAAGTTGTAGTTATTTTCTGCAGTGTCTAGTATGGATATCTTCCAGTTGGAATAACAATTCAGGCATTTGTACATACTATACTGAGAATGGATGCTCTATCTTAAGTTGTATTAGCAACTTTCTCATCAAACAAATGTTTACATTAATGAATGCTTTTACTCTCATTCAGTTATTATTCCTCCCTCTTTTCCCAGTTCCATTTTCTCTTGTTTCCCCTGGATTCAGGCCAGGGTTTGCTAAAAGGACTCTAGGTAGAAAGTGCTTTATATGCTTGGATTGCTTACATTTAGTGGGATTTACAATGATACTTTTTTGGATAAGGCGTATTTTCCTGATTGGGAGTAAAAACCTTGTTGCTTAGGCAGAAAGTGGAGTTGTGTATGTTCTTGAGCAGGCCTGGTTTGCATCACCAGATACCCATGCTACAAGAAGCGCTACTGAGTGCCTCTTCCAGTCCCATCAGCCTGTGACCAAAGTGTGAGCAATTTTGCACCCTGTTAGATGGGAACTGTGAAGGGAGGAAATATGTACCCCCATGAAAATGTATCCTGGGTTAGTATCCTGGTGGGGAAAATCTTGCTAATATTGCTGCTAGGTCTATTTTTGCAGCATTTGCCCTGTTTTATACTGTAGATATTCTCAAGAGCAGGAGTGGACAACCAGCATAAAGACCATGTTTACTTTTAGGTTTCGTGCCCTACACTGGTGCTTTGCTTTCAGAGTATGACTCTGTTCACTGGTTCCTGTTACCAACGCTAGTGTTGGTGCAGTGAGTACTTGCTGTCACCCAACAGATTTGCCAACAGTGATCACGGCAGAGGATGGGTGAAAGGAACAGAGGGCTGAAGGGCACCTTCCTTGAGAAAAAAAAAAAAAAAAAACAGTTAATCACCTGCTCTTCCTCCTTGGATTTTGCCCCTAAAGGTAGCAGAGCATTTCCCTTCTTTCCTCCATCCCACCCTAAATGACCATTAACCACCTCGTAAAATCTAATTTTGTATCTGTCACTACTCCCACCACTGAAAAATTAACAGAGGGTGAAGTGTGACCAAGCCCAAAGAAAGGAACTGAGACACTATAGGTAACAGTGCCTCCTGGTGACTTTTGCAATAATATGAAGCTCCCGAGGTGAAAAGCAGATTTTCTCAATTGGTTGAAGAATACTGCAGCTTTTCTACAGACTGTACGTTATTACATGCAAACATTATTTCCCTGATGACAGCAAACAAATGCCCCCTTGAGTGTGAATTGAGCCGGTTTAGCTGGCTCAAGTGAATTGAGCTGGTTCCTGAGTGGGGCTCAGAGCTCTCAGAGCTCCCATGATGGAACATATGAATGTGAAGATGTTTGGGGGAAGGCCTTGGCCTGGGCCTTTGTTTTGTACCTTTAATGGAAATAATGAAAAAAAAAATAATGATTCCATCTGAGATAGCCAACTTGCAGATATTTATGAACTTCTTCAGTTCACACATGGCTTGGACTCCTTTAGAAAATCTAGGTCTAGTGGTAAGGAAAAAACAAGGCTCAGTATGATAAGCCAGTTTTGCTGACCGTGAGTAAAAATTCTGTCAAGAGCATTTGTGACAGGGTCTTGCTTTGTCCTCACTGAGCAGTTCAGCATTGAACAAGTTCCTAGGAAACACCTGGTAGACAAATAAGGATAAAACAACAGGATTTTTTTTTCAAGATTCATCTGGAGGAATTCTCTGTTTCCTATTTATCCTGACAGTGTGGCTTTCTGACAAGACAACACCAGGGCCCAGAGCCAGCTATTCTTTGTTTGATTTCTTTTGTCCCTTCCAGTGTTGAAATGTCTTTAACTCTGGCTTTAAGCCCTAATGAGAAGTTTAACTACTTTGATTTTGAAGTCGTGGTGGCAGTTAGATAGCAGGTAGAATTTCAAGTCTGTGAGTATATCTAAGCCTCCAGAAGCTCAAAATATTTTCTGCACAAACACATACAGAAGACATTATTCACCTTCCTTGTTGACTTCCCTGCACATATGTGAAGGATAACCTCACCTTTTACTAAAATACAGTCATTTGTTTGCAATTTCTCATGCTAGATAGATAGCTGCAAATGTGAGAGACTCAATCGCTAATGAGTGTGTCTGGAAATGATAAGAGATACCTCTTGTAGCTCCATGTATTGTTTTTCATAACAATGGGGAAAAAACGAAATATGCTTTCTATATCAACAATTTTATGACACTATTAGTTTACACTCCCTAATAGGGAACCATTAGGGAATACCAAAATGTATACATGAGAAAGGTTTTAAGCAAAGGTATAGTTAGTATGTCTGTAAATACGGTTCATTCAAGTACATTGAATACATTTGTTTTTAATTCTTCATTAGACTCTAATTTACTTAATTTATTAATTTATTTTAATTTATTAATTTATTATTTATAAGACTTTAATTATTTGACTGATTTCTTTCACACACACGTCTGGATTTGCACAGCATATAGTGTGATGCACTCTTGTAACCCCACAAGCCTTTCTCTCCCATGTAGCCAGGTTCTCCTTCCCTGCAGAAGTCTCAGTGCCCCAGAAGAGCTGTGCTGTCCCCTCAATGACAGCACAGCTCCAAAAGCAAACTCTTCTTTCTGCCAAAACAGGACAGCTGCTGTCCCAAGGAATCACAGAATGCCTAAGGTTGGAAGAGACCTCTAGCGGTCATCTGGTCCAACCCCCTCTCTACACGCAGGGCCACCTAGAGCGCATGACACAGGATCACGTCCAAGTGGGTTTTGAAGGTCTCCAGATAAGGAGATTCCACAACCTCTCTGGGCAGGGCCAGAGAGGAAGGAAGGCTTCCCTTCAAGGAAGGGAAGGGAAGCAGCAGGAGGGACAGCCGACGCAGCTGGCTGCACCAGCCAAGCCCCCTGCAGTTGTAATTTATGCCAGGTCAGCTTCAGGATAATGTAGTTGGCTATTTCAAGACCTTTAATCCCTTTTCCCCGATCTCCCTAACTTCTTTTCCTGCAGCAGTTTCCGAATAGATGAATTCAGTCCTATGAAATGTATTTTCACAGTGCTGCAGTTCAAGTACTGTCCCCCTGGGCCAATGCAAAACTGAGGCAGAAATGAGACTGTGTCTTGAGGGCTCTAAGGACCCATCTGACCAATACTGTGGCTGTCAGAAAAGGTCAGACACAATAGCTGGCCTTGACCACCATTAGGGACTTAACTGGCCAAAGCCCAAATATAGGCTAACACTGAATTGCTGTGCTGGAGGAACTGTAATCAGAAACATTTCCTTTGGCTTCATCTTCACTACAACAGTTCCTTGACTCAGACTTGGCTACAAAACAGTTAGATTAACAACTGATAATCTCTTAGTCTCAGCTATAGTTTGTGGCCACTTCACTGCTATACTGTTAGCTAAAATGCCATTTCCTTTTGACCTTCATATGCCCTGCTGGCTCAGATAGGGTGAGTTTAAAGCTCAAGCACTTAAAGCCCAGCTTTCATTGGACAGCTTTATGGACAAGGGTCACTACATCTGTATAAAAGTTGTCTAACCTAATTGGCGAGGTTTCTACATAGCACTTAAGTGAGAGGCATCATCATCAGGACTGTGCTGGGATAGAATGCCCATCTCTCCCCAGCTAGCAAGATTAGTCTGGGCACTTACATTTCAGGTGGTTTAATTTACATGAAATTAATCCTATCCTGTGTGGCTTACTCCAAAATGGCAAGTCTTAACTCAATGATATTTTAGTAAATTAGACTCCTTACCTACTGAGTTAAGCTCATTACTGCCATTGCTGAACATATATTTGGCATGTAGTGTCTCAAAACTGTACCTAGTCTTCTTATCTAGAGGCATAGTCAACATATGAAAACAAACTACTTAGAATGCAGCTTAGATGAAATCTGATAAGAGATGAAGTATAAAGTGATTAAGTTTTCTTTTTCTTTTCATTTTTCCCTCCATATCTCAGAAAGAGATATAAGTTATTTCCTTTCTGCGGGTCTACAGGTTAGAACTGAGAATGTGATTCTGAGTTAGTACTACTTGCTGCAGCTGGTACTCTGTCAGATTAAGTGTAGAATATTGTTAGCTGTACATATGAATCTTCCAAATTAAACACAGCAGAATCAAACCATCAACGGAATATCACGTCTTCAAAAATTAACAGTTTTGTTCTTTAACACCCTTGTGGGAGTGTTCCACTGCCAGTCTGAAGCATCTAGAAATCCTAAATGTGGCAAATACTAACAGATTGTTTTGCAAATCATGTGACTGCTTCTTAAATACTTGGTTTCTGGGCTGTCCATCACCAAGATTTATATCTTCAAACTTTTTTATGCAGTTGTGAGGGTCATAAAATTTCTTTTAGAGCAAAAAAGAGGGAATAAAATAAGAAAACGGAAATTTTAATTACAAAGTAGTGTAAAAAAAAGAGAGATCTGAGATGATTTGAAGTTGAGCTTAAATTAGTTTCATTTATTCATGAAAAATTTACACATAGGGAAAAGATTTATCCAGCATCATTAGCTATTTAAACATGATCAGGTGCAAGAACATCAGGCAGCTTCACTGATACAGGAGGAATCACACTGTCAGTGCAGGATGTATATGAATCCTTCGCTGAATCATATTGCTCCAGTTGTGGTGTGGAGACATAGACCAGCAACTAAATGCTTCCAGATCATCAGGAAAAGACAAAAGGAAGGTAAGCAGTTATTAAACAAAAAATGACATTAAAAACAGGGTTGGAAGGAAACTGGGAAATCAAAGCACTAAAATAACCATCCACACAAAAAGTGTGAGAAAGTTTGTTTTGTAACTCTATTACCATAGTCTTCTTTTTCCATTGTGCATCTACCTCAGAGAGTGTCTAATCCTAAACTCCCTTTGCTTCACTTGCCTGTAAGAATGCAAAGAACCACTAAAAGAACCACTAATGCCAATCATCTATGCAAAAACACAAGTTTTATTTACATTGCTAACTGAAATAGGAACCTAGGAACCACAGAATGAGTTTTCGTACTCTGGGCCTTTTTTTTTTTTTTTTTTCCCTCAAATCTGCATTTTAACCTGGCTATTGGTTCTGGCTTAGTATCCATGGAAAAAAAGACTCAGACATTTACAATATGTGACTACATTAGCCCTCACAAGTGCCCTGTCCTTCTGCAACCCAGGGAAGAGACGGTTTCTGGGCTAAAGCTTGGGAGTCTCAGAGACCAAGGGCTAGTTTGTAAACAGCTTTTGTAGAGCACAACTCTCTTTTTGAGCACAACTCCCAGTACAGGCAAAATACAGAAACTTGTGCAGCAATTTATGCTTATCCTTGTAGGATGTGGAAGCTGTGGTGGTGTATAGATACCCACCATGTGGTGCCATGTAAGCACAGTGTTATCACCAATGGTTTATAGTAATTGCAATCCTTCCACCTCTGTGGAAATCTGAGTAGTTCAGATAATATAAGCACTCTTTTTTTTTGTAAGGGTAGAAATTAACCCTGGGATATAATTTTTGCAATTGTTTTGCTACCTTGCTCTTTAGAGCTGTATTCTAGTTTTCAAAACACATCATAAAGAAGATAGATAACAAACAAGGAAAGGACAGAAAGGAGAGTACTGATATAATTTATACTTTTTTTTTTTTTTTGATGTCATTGCTCTCCCGAAAAGGTTTCAGTTGATATTTCACTGTGGAAAGCATAGCAGTGAAAAGGTGAGCAGATACAAGGACTGACAGCACACACCCTGAGATGGAGTTATGCATAACTGCTATCCTGAAGTGGGACGTGCGCTCTGATATCCATTAATATTCTCTTTGTTGCATTTGTCCTTGCAACTGCTTTCACTAGCACACTTTTCCACCCACAAATATGTCAAATAATCTCTTTTTTGCTTAGACGATAACAAACTAAAAGAAGGTTATCTCCATTCTTTGGCCTTCCGTCTCCTTCCTGCACTGCCTGAGAAGGTCAGTTTGCTCATCTATACCAAGCATTTGACTTCCTTTTGTTCCTTTTCCATTTGACTCATTCCTGGAGAGAGAGCTAGTTTGTCTAACTTTTCTGCATGGAGCTCATCATGGAGCAGGGCTGAGAAGCTATGAGCTGTTAGAAAACAGAGCATTTGGGAAGCAAGAGATAAATAATGCAGGAAAGGGAGAAAGAGGGGAAGGAGTCTCCATACATCTTTATTTTACTTTCATGGCTTGGAAGTTTTTCTTAATTTAAGTTAGAGGAAGAGAGCCATGAAACTGTTGTTGAATCCTGTCGGTTTTGGCCAGAAGACTTTAAAATAAAAACATTCAAAAAGCCTTTTTTTTTAGAAAAAAAGAAAAATGTTAAAGCCTAAACACTGCTGGCCTGCAGTATAATAATAATCAAAGTTCAGTCCTGTCCAATAAGTAACTTGAAAATGAGCTACAGTCCTGCCTAGAAGTATTACTAGGAACCGGTTCTCATGCAAGGCAATGGGGATGACAATGATACAGCGATTTCAAAGTAGGATCCTAAAATGCCCAGTTAAGCAAGATATTAAAGAGCCAAAGCCCTGTAAGAGTCCAGCCCTCTACATCAGCAAAATATTTCCTTTGACAAGAGGAATCTTAACTATATAGAGAGAAGGCTTGCACTTTTAGAGGACCAGAAAGAGGGACCATGGAGTGGGAGGGGGTCAGTGGTTAAGGATGTATTCCCTGCCTCCAAAAAGATGGTGAAGGATGGTGAAGTTCCCAGATGTTGGAAGTGAGACATCTGTGCCTGCCTCAGAGCTTGACAAGCTACCGGGCACGGGGCTCAGCGCAGGCAGCTGGGCCGCGTGTCAGAGGAGAGCCTGCAAAGGAGGTGTCTGAAGCCTGAGGGCAGAGAGGGGGATGCACTTGATGGAACTAAAGAGGTTGAGTGCGGTCAGAGCAACAGAAACTGCGCTGAGTCAGATTGGGATTCATGAGACTGAAGTGTTGGCACCTGCTGTAAAGGTCAGTCATCCTTTTTCCAGGGAATTGCTGCAGACACGGGCAGCAGGAGTGAGTTTAATGTCCTGCCTTTGCTGCGGGACCAGAACAATGTCAGGGCCAGCTGCTCCGCATGGCAAGTTGGACCTGGAGCTGTGGGAGCAGAAACCTCACAGCAAAGAGCTGGGATGGGCAGCAGTGAGCGCAGGGCAGGAGATGCTGACCGGGATCAGATCCAGCAGGTCTTTGCCCAGCTAGTCCATAATGAGAAGGCAGGTCCAAGGCCAGGACAATTGTTTTTGTTTTAAGAAACAAAACAGTGATATATTTGTGGACAGATACAGTGATGTGGTGATGGACTGATAGATGCAATTCCTTCTGGAGATGATCAAAAATAATTTTGAATTTTCTGGGAAATTTGGTTTTGATCTGAGTCAGAACAAACTATTGATATATGTTTTTATATAGGTACGTACATATGTATTTTTTTAACAGAATTTCTTGTTAATAATCAATTTGAGGAAATATGATGTTTCCTCAGAGTAACCACACTTCGGATCCTGCAGCTGCTCTGCGAGGCCAACCTTCTTCGCACCTTCGTGCTCCTTGGCCACAGCAAATCCACAATGAGTTTACTGAGAAAGCTGGGCACACGGTTGCCTCACTTCAGCCCGCTGAGGTTGCCTTGGGCAGCTCGCAGAGATTACCTGCACCAGCACCTCGAAGCCTCACCTCCCACCATGGGTGCTTCCTGCTCGGCCATTCCCTTTCACTGGCCCCGTACACCAGGATCTGGAGAGCCCCGGATGGGATCCAACCACTCAGTTCTTGGCCCAGACCTGCCCCCCTTGCTGGGAGCAATGGGGCAGCGCTAGTGGGGGAGAGCACAGCCCTACCAGCCCTGCTGCCGCCGTGGCTCTCCACTGCCACCCACGGTCACCCCAGCGCATTCGTCCGGGACAGCAAAGACCACAAGGGTGCAATTCTGCTCCCTTCTCAGCTACCCACCTAATCTGTGTGCATACCTGCTCCTATGGGCAGTGATATTTCCTGGAAGAAAAGTCAGGACACAAGCCACAGAAAAATCAGAACACAGGTACTGTGTGTCCTTGCATGAAGATGAAAGCACGTAATCAAAGGAGTGCAACTGAGCGCAACAGTATTTTAGGACATTGCTAATGATTCACTATTTCCCCTTAGGAGATATCTTTTCAGTAAAAAGGTACAATAACAAGCCTGTAATTTTGAACTTCTAGGTTATGGAGTCATATCAAACAGAACTGGAGGGAAAAAGCTATCAGACATTAAGCTGTGCTTTAATCCTTTAATGGGACTTTCTGCAGAAAATAGCAATTCTATTATATAACACATTATCCTTCTCAAAAAAATCATATAGAAATTAGAGGAAAATACTGTACATTTCCAGGAGCTCCTGAGGATTTATTCTAAGCTGCCAAGTAATTGCCCAGTGAGGAAAACAGCAGCAGTAAGACAGAAACCAGACCCCACCTTCCTCCTTTCCACTGCCTCCGCAAGGTCCTCAGCCCACCCACCTTCTCACTCTCACTGCTCAGGTTTCACTCTCACGTGGGCTCTTCAGACGTATGAAGAGATGAACAAGACCTGTCCCTCCTCCAGACAGCAAACCCAACAAACATAAGTATTAGAAAACTAAGCAGATATCTGCCTTTATGTTTTAGTTGTTATGCTGTTCCGATCCTCTTCACTTCTGTTCTCACAGGCATCCTGTACCTTGCACACCAGCAGCCCTCACTGCTAAGGAAAATGCTTCCTTTATGTTCAAGACTCTTCAATTACTTAGGGTAATTCTGAAAATCTGACCCTTTTCTGATATGACTATATGCATGCAAAGTAGTTGGCACTATAAAATAGAGAGTGGAAGTACATACACGGGACAAGAACTAGATATATAATTAGATAAATAAGTTAACCAGATCAGGAACTAAAACACTGAAAATCTGTTTACAAAACAGCAGTTCCCTTAAATAGAGAAGCTTTTCACACCTTTACATAACTGTGATCAAACTGGAATTCCACAGACATTTTCAATGAAAAGTATCTTCTGCACTGGTAGATAAACCACATCCCATGGAATCATTCTTAAGCGAACTAGTATATGAAATATGCACACAGCCATAGTACTCAATTCAGCACAGTTGTAATTATACAGTTAATAATGAAAATAAAAGTAATGTCTAATGTCGTCTTAGAAAGAAAAGTGGACAATTTCCTCCGCCGATTTGTCCAGCTGTCTCCCTTAAATTAGAAAAAAAATCTTCCTGATGTGAATGTTCCTTACTCAGCCCTACATCTGCGACTCCTTGTCTCATCCACCCTTGGCACAGAGAATGAATTCCTTCCTTCACCTTCAGCATTTGATAAGCCCTCCTCTGTCTTTTCTGGATTAGAAAAAAACAGTCACTTCAAACTATGAAGACTGAACAAAAACTACCACAAATCAAACATGCCTATCACAATCAAATAAACTCTAGAAGTAGCTGTTTCTTCTCCCAATGACTTATAAATAAAACATTTTTCTTACCTAATTATGTAACTTCATTCAAATTTCTTCATTTTTTCCTCACTAACAGAACGCATTTCTCCTGATGTATGACAATAAAAATGTGTCATACTGTAGCACCTACTTCCTCTTTTATATCTTTTTTTAACCAGTGGCAAAGCTATTTTAGAATATTTTCTAAAGGGAAACATTTTTTTTCCAACAATTAAAAATCCCCATTTTGGGAAAATGCATCATGGATACTGGACTGCTGTTTCTCTTACCTTGTCATAAACACTTGAGTCATTATCAGAGATATTATTAGAGAACAGATATATGTTTTTTGCAATGCCAAAATGGTAACATATATAAACCTTACATAAATGTTATATGCATAATCTTATATAAAGCATGGAAAGTTGTGAAGAAAGAAGTCGCATGTTTTTGTCTGCAAGTTACCAGCTTGATATGTCTCTGTCATTCCTCTGTAAGAACCATTTTCAATATCAGTTGCATGTTTGGAAATGATAGATAATATATATGTTATATATAGAGAGAGAGAGAGAGAGATGATATATATTGTGTGCAGGATGGTTGGACTAGATGACTAAAGGTCCCTTCCAACCTTAAGGATACCATGACTCCATTTGTGTGTGGGTAGATATTTCTGTATAAGTACTGTGTTTCCTTCATGATTTTTCTTTTTATTAGTGCTATATGTTTGAGATTAGCCTACAGAGGGTGTTCTAAACGGCACTGAGACTCTTACTCTGCAGCCAGTCTGATTGACATCTGGAGTTTTCCTGTGCTAGGAAGCTCCAATATGACTGATAGCAAAGCTCAATTAGATAATGCCAATGGTTGTTACAGGATCCTTAGCTGACTCCTCTTGTCCCTATAAAATTCATTCCTAAGCTACGATTTCTCCCTAGGATTTCTTCTTTTGCATTTGTTTTTCTCTTTGGTTACGCCAGGGTTCCTCTTTACTCACACTTATCTGTATTAGCGATAATGCCCCCAGCTAATCATATCAGCTAAGAATAACTCCATCTGACTGCAGCAAACTTCTGAGATTGGGAACAAGATGTCCTCTTCAAGGTCTAGCTTTAATGTGGAAAGAAGCTATGATACCAGATATTAATTTATTCCTTAGCAGATCTGTCATTTAACATGGACTCGTCCAAAATACTTTAGTGTTTTAAGTATCAGTGGCAAAGAACTTAAGATAGGAGCAAAGATATTTAAGATGGCAGCAAAATAGGTTGCGATAATAATATACATAGCAGCTTACAAAGTTTTAATAAAAACAAAAACCATTATACATCCAGCCTGACTTTCATCATGCTAAAAAGATATATAGTGATATGAAAGCATTAGAGGTGAGAAGACTCAGAAGTAGAGAAATGAGTTGGGGCTTTCCAAGAAGTAGAAGTCGGATAGTGTGATGATTAAAAGCAGTAGGGTTCAGTTTGCTTTATATAGAATGGTTAACTTTGTATTAGTTTCATATGTGTTCATCTTGATAGTGATTAGAAAAACTTTGTAATAATAATACCGATCTGCTTTAATTACTACAATTCTGGACTAGCAAAACAAATAATGAAAAAAAGAGTGGTTTTGTCTGGCCTCTTCCCCCTACGTGAGCTGGTGTTTTTGCTACAGTACCCATGCATAGCACTCCTCAAGACCCTCTTTGAATTTTAGACTCTCAGTTTATGTTACATCAGGTATTGTTATATCTATATTAGATATTATATTTATATCTAGTATTACTATATCTAATCTATTAGTCTGATCTTCCATTAGTTATCTTTAACACGAAAATACAATTTGAATATTAATGTTGTTCTTAGTCATTTTTAGCCATTATCTATATAATCTAAATATAATATTTTCATAGACAAATTCTTTATGCACTGTCTGTTTTTCATTATTCTTCACTTTTGTGTTGTATTGTAACTCTGATTTAACTTCTTTTAATGTTCTGCGAGAGCCTAGTTACTTTGGGGTACACTGTTCAGAGACGTGTTTTAGATTATAAATCTAATGTCAACAAAGAGCAATAGGCTCTCAAATGTCTATCTATAAGGAATCAGTCTTTACAAGCAATTTTCTTTGCTCTACTGTGAAATTAAAATTCATAATCACTTGCCTGCACAGATAAAGCAGTGAAAAACACATGGACAGAGAATCAGATACGTTTTGATAAGTTTTAGGTTGTCTTTCTGCTGTTTCTCAGACGATTTACTTCAGTGCATCATTAAACTGAAGTGGTCTTGAATCATGCAACACTGCAAAATATATATAGTGCTCGGACCTGACTGTAGTTGAATTTTTCTGTTAAGAACCATGGGTGACCTCTGACAGAGATTGTTGCAACAGACTAAAATGTGACATTTGCCCCAGCTGTTGCACGGTTAAATACATTGGGCTGTGAAGGCAAGTAGCAGAGTTGTAAACATTTTTTTTTCTGTCTGTCTCTGCTATGTGGTAACAGAGGGACCTAAGTGGTGGGTGTAGCTGATAACATCTTAAACCAAGGTAACAATCTATGTCAGAGCCTCTGAAAAACTTCACTGATTGAAGTGAAGCCGGACTGACTCTGTCTGGGGCGTAAGTCACCACCTGCCCACTGTTGACCAGCAGCTGTGGGAGGTACTGGGTATGGGGGAAGAATCCTAGTTGACTGCAGAGAAAACCAAGTAGGTCATGGAGGCCAGGGCTAGCTGACTCGTCCTCGCCTTCATGTGGTACAGCGCTCGTATGAACTGTTTCACTGACGGATCGGCGGAGGTGGTGGTCTTCAACCAGGATCAGAGGGTTCAGCAAAGGGTGTCTGTACTTGGTTCAAAATAAAGTATCTGAATTATAGCTCAATTAGGTAATGCCGATAACTGATATGAAACTAATTGAAACATATTCTGTATGCCAGTGAAAAGTTCCTCAAGTACTTCTTAAAGAGTGTCACGAGGAGTTTGACCTCAACATCACATGGACCATAGCATTTCACCCAGTGATTCATGCCTTGAGGCTGAGCAATAGACCTTTGAGGAAGACGTCCTCAATGGATTTTGTCCAGGTTATATTCAGTATCTGGCTCTCCTAGGCCCAGGAAAACTGCTAAAGTCCAGTTATGTTCCACCACAAATCTGCATAACTCAGAGATTCTGGGATGAAGAACCTGGCCTGCATTTTCTGCAATAGGCACATAAGCAAAGTATAATACAGGCTGGAAACTCACCAGTGAAGACAGATATGAGAAAATTAATATAAAACAATGCATATCTTAGAAACCTATATGTCTTTTAGCTAGTATTAACTAGTCTCAGTATTCAGCTAGCATGAAAATATGTTCTAGCTTTTAGATATCTGGGTGAAAACAGATGCAGTGACTCTTTAGTCACTTGTTGCACTCTGGGCAGTTCAGGTGCTAAAACCAGATTTCTTATGGCGCAGATCTAGACACACTACAAAGTATCTGAACTTGATGTCACTAGAACAAGGTTATCAGCCTCACTTCCCTTTTACACCTTCTACCACTTTCTAATAACACATCCTTTCTTAATGAGGTTAGTTTTTACAGCATATATCTTTCTTCACAGTTGTGTCATTTAGCTTAGTAATTAAGGATTGACAGGTTTCAATATATGTTCCTGCTGCAAAAATTGTTGCTTGGACATGCACTGGCTGATTTCCCATATTCTATATAAATCTTGCAAAAGCTACCTTTTTTTTTTTGCCAATCAAATTGAAGTAATAAAGCAATATCCTAGATACTCATTATGTTTTTCATGTGCCATAACAAGGTTTATTTTCCTTATGCATTTCAATATATGTTGCAAAACAACATGCACATCTCTACATAGTAGCCTTTAGCTCTACAACTTGTAACTGCATAAAGTCAGGAAGGAACAGTGCTCAGATAAGCAAGTACACTGCCCAAAATCATATAAGGAGACAGTTATAGAACAAGGACCAGGATCAAGGCTGCTGAATTAAGCAGTTTGCATGGAAGTGAGCAGTTTACAAAAAATCCAGATTGCAGTTTCTGTGTCGTTTGGACTTGTTACAGAAAGCCAGTAAGGACACTAAAGAGACTTGAATCAGCAATAGTAGCAAAAAGAAATTGAAAAGTAGATTCTTTAAAAGGTCCTAAACAAAGCAATAGCTCACACTACTGTAAGGCTGTCATATTTCTCAGCTATAATACCCCAAAATGTGATATTTAAGCACATCAGTGGATGGGCTTGGAATATAAGCTATTTTTCCATAGCCTTTATTGAACATACTGCACAAACAGAAACAAGTCTGAAGCAAGTCTGAAAACACAGGCAGGAAATGGAAGATAACTCTTTTTTCTTGTAGAAAAAAAAATATGTTGACTGATGTTGCAGAAATAACAGTATTATCGTTACAAGTCAAACAAAACATGTCGATAAATACTTCTTAACTAATTTGTAGTTGTTGAGACTCAAGAAATCTGATTCTCTTGCAAAATCAGCAAGAACATCGTTAACTGGCTTCACCTAAACTCTGTCCATTCTCATTTCTATATGAAATCATATGAAGTCTAAGTTATCATTTATTTCTTCCCAGAGATTAAATGGGAAGACCTAGAACAGAAATGTGCATGAGTGTCTCTGAAAGATTTGATATTCTGATGGTGAATTTCTATGCTACTTTGAGCACTGTCTAACTTAGAAACGTGCTGCAAACATAACATTTACCAGCCTGCTCCAGCTGGTAAAACCGAAGGAGGAGGGCTTAGGAAACTGTATCAAATAGCTATCATAGGACAACACTCCTGAAATAACCTATCAGTAGAATAGTGACCCTTAAATGAATTGTGAGAGCTCTGTCCAGGAGTCCTCTATACATCTGTGTTGATGGAGACATTTTAGGTGTATGCAATTTATGCTGCATCACATTCACTGAAATATGTTTGAGCAATCGTGCCTGAATATCTACTCATTCAAGTCCACACAGCCCAAACCTTTTGGGGAAACCTCTGGCTGGAAGTTGATTGCTGTCTCCTATTAGCCATATGCTGTACCTACACAATGTAATGAATAGTTCGGTTCTTACTAGCATGGATTTTCTCATTTTAAACTGGTCTCTTTACCTACTTACACATGAGGGAACAAAAAGGAGGAGAGTATTCACGAATTCACCCTATGGTGGTTCATCATCCCCTAGCATTGTATCAGCTGATTTCGCCACTTTGGGCTTTTCCTACAAAAACTTCCACATATTTAACGACTGCAGAGGGAGTTTATGGAAAATATTTTCAGATCAATTCTTACCAACATACAGTATAAATACCAGGGCTTTGCAAGTACAATTCTTATATATGTATGGAGGTATGGATGTTTGTGTATATATACATATATTTATATGTATATATGTATGTATGTAAACATATATGTTATGGGCTAGAGTCAAACTTATAAATCTTTTCCAGGGCTCTGGGCCACCTCATGAATATTTCATTTTATGAAGCTGTCTTAAACTGAAACTCACTATAAGCCACTATCTGGTAGACACAACGGTCTATAAGTCACTTCTTAAGATGTGCAGAGCCCTGACAGCTGATCCTGATATATAGACAGTATGTGTCAGTATGAAAAACACAGTGTTATGACTAAATCAAATGTGATCTAGCTTGATCATCTTCCCTTTATTTAGAATTTCAGATTTCACAATCAGACCATGGAATATGAGGAAGAAGGATAGATTGGAGCAAAAGGAATAAGAACAACAACAACAACAAAATAGAGTACAGCCTTCTGCCATTGATTCACCTGACTTCTGTCAATGTGTTTTTTGGGTAGCAGAGTTGCATACAGGCATGTCTGCTAAAATATGGAATTGATTCTCTAGTTATTTGTAGCTATGTGAGTTTATTGAAATGTCTGTTATCTTTTAGGATTTGGTGAAACATACTGAAAGTTTTGAACTTACAGAGGAAACATTATCTGGTTAAGAACTGAAGAATTTCAGAAATTCCTATTTTTGGAATTATGAACATCTCATTTTGGCTGTTTTCAAAAATATCTGGGGTGTCACCAGGTGCACTGGTGCTGAATCTTATGTCATTCTTCCTTTCTTAAGGGAGAAATGTATACTGTGGAAGTTTATCAGTATTAATCATTGCTATTTTCTGCAACAACAGCTCCTGCATTTCAATTCATGAATTGCTAAGAAAAATTGGGGGCTTAAAAAGTGCACATAAAATGATCATATTCTTTTATGATTGATATTAAGATATAGCTATCTAGGAAACATATAATTTTAAAATGCTTACCTTAACCCACTATTTTACTTTGAATAGATAAGATCTTTTTGATTTGGAACTTTATTTGAATTTACAGCTATGGAAATCTGAAATAACAATATTTGAAAGCATCTCACATGAGTGCCTGTATAAAGACTAAAATAATCAGTAGTGCATCTGACATCATGGTATTAGAACTTTTTAAAGCATAAATCTTGCTAGCAAGCTTAATACGACTTCACAGCCTGAATGTAATGCATATGCTTTTCAGGCCGCACTGCACGCTATGGTTCAGGCAGACAGCTCACAAATCAGTTCTCCTACAGATGCTCCTTCCTTTTTGGCAAAAGCAAAAAGTAGATTTTTTTTTGTTTGGTATTTATATGAAGCATAATAGAGATGGCAGCAAGCACAGTGCACCGAGATAACTTAGCAGAACCGTCCTGCTCTGCATTGGATAATCCTGATCTATGCTTACAGGACAGATTCCCTCCCTATAGATGAGTTAAGAAACAATGAGAAACTCTGTATATTGTCATATTCTACTTATTTAAATAAAATACAGCAATTAGGCCTGTGGAAAACCAGTCACAGGAAGTGACAGCTAATTCCAGTTAGTTTAAATTGCCCCTATTAACACATAACTACTTCTAATATGTACTCTTCCCAAGGCAGAAAATCAAACTCATATCTTTTACTGACGCATGGAACCTAGTTAGATGAATATATATATATAGAGAGAGAGAGAGAGAGAAAGAGAAAGTAGAGATAATGAAAGAATGTTTCTTGATGTAGAAAATAAAACAGTGCATTCTATTTTTGTTTCTATGCCAATCCTATTTAGTGGCTTCAGTATATCAGGGCTGAACTTTGTTTTGTGGGTAGAGGTCATTTAAAGACTGAAAACTGCATTTTTACTTCTCTTCATTGATTATGCAATCTAATAATCCAAGTCTACTGTGCTGCTGCATCCACCTCCAGCTACCATTCATAAACAGTTTGATGGCACAGTGAATCATTCTGTTTTCCTTTCTACAAGAGAAAAATGAAATGAAAAACTACACTGTAAGTAACCCAAAGGTGGCAAATACAGTAGCTGTTTCTAAAAAAAAGAAACATACTAGGATTATTTCTGGACTTTATACAGTAGAGAAGATTTAGATGATCACTTGAGATCATCCTTAAACAGATACGTCTAAGTTTCAAAATAAAACGAGCTCTTTTTTAGGTATTTTTTTTCAGAGGACAAGAAGCATAGAAGGTCCCTGCTGGAGCAGCGGGGTTGGACGAGATGATCCCTAGAGGTCCCTTCCAACCTTAACCATTCTGTGATTCTGTGTGAATGAAAGTTGAATGGGCATTTTATTTAACATAACTTCATGCATTTGTTGTCACAAGAGAACATCAAAGGCAAAAGCATATTGCAGAATGAAGAATGAAACAAGCATACAGATAAAACCATGCATCTGCTTCAAGAAAAGCAGAATAATCTGTATTAAGACAGGAATACAAAACTTAGTATCTGCTGTATATAGCCTATTTAAATGTGTTTGTGAATATACATATAGATACATTATATGTATACTTATGAATATATGAATATATATAAATTAATAACAAGGACGCCCTCTAGTGAACGTTTAAGAGAGTCAGAGTGTTGTAGCTGTGACTTCCAAAGACACAATGAGACAAAATTTGTATGTAAATGTACATACATTTGTATGTAAATCTGCCTGCCTTCTGTTGAAGTTGAAAAAAGGACACATGCTTTTAGAAACAGAGTACATTTTAGGGGGGAGGTCTGTAGCACAATATATTTGTCAGAGTCGGGGAGAGGGAATCCCCTTCCAGGTATGTGTGATGCCCTTGCTTTACTGACTTGTACAGTGAATCCTCAAGGGAGCCATTTCACTTAGCCACTTAGATATCTGCCCAATTGTAACAGTGCAAATAAAAAGTTTACCCTTGCCATGAGGCACTACTAGTGCTTAATTGATTTTATCTTTTATATCTTTTAAAAGCTATGCATATTTCAACTGTTCCCTCTTGCCCGCACCTCTTGTAATACTATTAAAGTGTTCTGTGGTGGCCGCAGCTCCTGATTTCCTCTTTATACAAATACTTACCTAAACCATGGAATGAACATTTCCGTACAAGAAGCTGGAGGAGGGCTCACAGTTACCGGCACGCGATGTGCAACAACAACACCTCTGCTCCGCCAGTGTGGCCTCACGAGGCCTGCTGCCTTGGCCGTGGCTTCCCGCGCCAGCTGTTGCGACACCAGCAGAGCCGCTCGGAGTCAGTATTTCCAAGTCGCGGCCACCACAGCGTGCCGCCGCCGCCGCAGGTAACTCCTCAGCACGCGGGAGCTCGTCCGAGGCGGCATCGCGCGCCTGGAGCGCCGGCCACGGCAGCAGGTCCAAGGCCTTGTGGGGAGACCGGCGCGCGGCAGGGACTCGTGTGCAGCGGGAGACCGAGGCGCGCAGGGGCCATCCCGGTGTCGAGCCTGGGGTCGGGAAGCAGTGGTGGAATCGGAGCGCGGTGGTAAGGGAGGCAGGGCTCCTCCCGCGCGTGTGTGTGCTGCCCCGCCAGAGCCGGGAGCCTCTGTGTCCCTCACTCGCCGTGAAGCGTGAGCAGCCCCTGACAGCAAAACCGCAGTGGGAAGCTTTGATGTGCCATATTATCTGCAAAAGGGTACGTCTGTGATACCAGACCGTATATAAATGCTGTACTTCGGGTTCTGCTGGCCTATGGACTCCCTCGCGTCGTTTCCACGTTGGGCAAAGCAGAGGTGAAGAGTGGAGAAGCGCAGAGCAGGCTCAGGCCGCGGCCCCAAGCCGCTGCCCGCGGGGGTGCTGCAGGCTGGCGGCGCCCCGCACGTACTGTTTTTAGCATTATTTTCATAATTGCATGGCATGCATTTTAGCCCAATACGTATAGCTCGGGTATACTGTGGCATCTTAAACACTTAATTGTAAAATGGCACCCGTGTCTGTACAACTGTGGGAAACACGCGTCGCGAGGCTCTTTCCCTCGGTGGACGGTGTCTCCGGAGGTCCCACGCGGCGCTCGGTCCCGCCCGGGGCGCTGGGCAGGCGCTGCCAGCCCCGTCCTGGGAACGAGCGGCGTCTTTCCCGGGAAAGGGCCCGCTTTAAAAACACATAGACCGAGCCGGGCCGGCGGCCGGCGCGCTGCGCATGCGCCCTGCCCGCCGGGGCCGCCG
>VWPW01031894.1:0-119589 GCA_013389825.1 Crypturellus undulatus | reverse complement strand
AGCGGCGGGGGAGGCGGCCCCTGCGGGCGGGCGGTTGGCTGCGCGGCCGGGTCGCTCGGTGGCTCCCGGCGCAGCTGAGCGGGGCCTGGAGGGCCCCGGGCCTCACGGCGCAGCGGGGCCGGTGAAATAATCTGGAATGAGATGGAATGGGCTGGAATAAGCGGTGCCTTCTCTCCCTGCAGGTGCCCGGCGAGTCCCTGTGCTGTGCGGAGCTCCGAGAGCCCGCGGGTCTGGGCGGGCTTGCGAGGCCGTGTGACATCGTCCCTGCCGCGCCGGCCTCCTGCGAAGAGGGAGCTGCTTCTGAGCCGCCACCTGCCAGCCCCACGCGTTCCTAGACTCTCCTCAGCTTCTGGGGTTTTTTATTGCTTTGTTTTTCTTGAGGCTCTACTGAGATTGAATTATTCATCAGCTCAGATGGTTATAAATAACTTAAGGTGCTCGTGCTTCCCAGTTTTAACTCGTTGCTTGCCTTTTATTTCAGGAGGCATTGCTTTTACTCGGTAATGGTTAAGCGTCCAGGGAATTCAATTCTTTATGGATGAGTGCTGTTTTATTTGTCACTTTACAGCCTGCAACTTAAATTTTGTATCTTTATTCTTTTGACCCTATGCTTTTTCTGTGTTATGGCTGCTGCAACGATAGTTCATGATACATCAGAAGCTGTAGAGCTCTGTGCTCCGTGTGGGTTGTACCTCAAGCCCATTACAAAAATGACCATCAGTGTGGCACTTCCGCAGTTGAAACAACCAGGAAAATCCATTTCGAACTGGGAAGTGATGGAAAGACTAAAAGGGATGGTGCAAACGCACCAGTTTTCCACTCTGCGGATTTCTAAGAGCACAATGGATTTCATCCGCTTTGAAGGGGAGGTAGAAAACAAAAGTTTGGTGAAGTCTTTTCTGGCGTGCCTTGATGGCAAAACAATAAAACTGAGTGGTTTCTCTGATATTTTAAAAGTGCGTGCCGCAGAGTATAAGATTGACTTTCCTACCAGACACGACTGGGACTCGTTCTTTCGTGATGCAAAAGATATGAACGAAACTTTGCCAGGGGAAAGACCAGATACTATTCACTTGGAGGGCTTACCCTGCAAGTGGTTTGCAGCAAAGGATTCTGGCTCAGAAAAGCCCAGCGAAGAAATTCTTATAAAAGTCTTCAGCAAATTCGGAGAGATACGTAATGTGGACATACCTATGCTGGACCCTTATAGGGAAGAAATGACTGGCAGAAATTTCCACACATTCAGTTTTGGAGGCCATTTAAACTTTGAGGCTTATGTTCAGTACCGGGAGTATGCGGGTTTCATTAAGGCCATGAACGCCCTGCGAGGGATGAAGCTGATGTTCAAAGGCGACGATGGCAAAGCAGTAGCTTGCAATATAAAGGTGAGAACTGCAGGCTCTTGCGTGATAATCCATGTTAAAGAACCAGTACCCATGGAACAGCCATAATAAAATGCTAAAAGGAGATAGAAAAAAGAAAAATATGTTCTGTTAGACATAAGATGGGTGGGTTGAGGTTTTTTGTTGTTGTTGTTGTTGTTGTTCTTACGGGAGTGTTTTACTCAGTGAGGCGACCAAATATATGAACGTGACTTGTTAAATTACGTGATTACTGTTTTTTGAAAACTAATATATACCAGTCAATATTGTCATTTCACTAAAAACTTTAATTCTGGACAAGATCAGACATGTTTTGCTAAAAGGCTGACTGAAGTGGTTTTTTCTCTTGTGCACATCACAAGTGGAAGCTCTGGGGGAGAAAATCACAGCCTCCTGCGTTGGCATTGATGTCTACCAGACACTTGTCAACATCCTCACATTTACTAGCCTGTGGTGTCTAAGACTTGTGGGAGACACCATTAATCGTGATTGCTCTGCTTCTTGTGAAGAAAACAAAAACCTAAATCACATATTGAAGTGTAGCAGTTTCCTGTGACTCCAGTATGTTGAATTCATAATACTTATATACCTAGGTCTCCAGATCTTCTCTTTTTTATGTAATCCCATTGTCTTAGAAAACAGAACTATGACAGGAGAGGATTTTTGGGTCTCTTCTGATGTAATGTCATCATGTAATGATGAAAGTATGGCCTAAAGAAGACTTGCTCTCACATGCTTGGAGATTGTCCACCCAGTTACATATCAGTTGAGTGAAATGTTTGCTTACTTATTTCAGGGGGCTTAGTAGTCATTCATCAAATCAGAAATCAGGAAGTGTTTTTCAGGAAAAAGCTTGACTATTCTTTTTTTGTACTATGTTAACATGTAAATACTTTTTATATTATGTTTTATATTATTATAACATCATATAAAATTATAAATTTTACATTATTAAGTATAAGCAAATAGTATAATCTTGTATCTTGCTACAAAGCTTGTCACTTGGAGCATAGAAACTCTTTAGGCTTCAACTTTCTTATTTTCAAGAGGATGTGAAATTTAGACTGTCACTTGCATGCACTGGATCAGGGTTCCTCAGTTGAGTTTGCCTGTGCAGGAGGAAGAATGTCTTCTTGGCAGCTGCCCTGGGAATTGATATGACAGAGAGGGAAATGTTTGTGACAACACTGTCAGGACAGATCTCCTTCATACAAGGTTACAGTGCCATGTGACCCTTCCAACTCTGCTGTTTCTGCTGGTCCTTTTACCTGTTAGTGGAATGGCCGTTAGGGTACAGTCTGAGTTAATTAAACTGTAGAGTATGTACTCCCAATGCTGCAGCCCGTAGTTCTTATCTTCCACTGATTTAGGTCCTGTGGGCCTAAGCATCCCTACCTGCCTGCACATAGGTGCTACCTATATCTAGTATGGGGAACCAGGGCACAGGGAGTGAGCTGGATGCTGTGGTCTGGTGTGTGGCCAAACTGGGCCAGGGAACACCCTTAGGTTCTGGAAGGCCCAGCTTCTATTTCTGATGGTACAGTGTCCTGTCCTGTGGCTTGAATACCTTTCTACTAGATAAAGATATGGTTGTTGTACTGCTTTTATTTCTGTTTGTTTGTTTTTGTCAACTAAACATGGGTTTGAATTTTTCTCTATAAAGGTTTCTTTTGATTCAACAAAACACCTGAGTGACGCATCAATCAAGAAGCGCCAGCTTGAAAGGCAAAAGCTTCAAGAGCTTGAACAACAGAGGGAAGAACAAAAACGTAAAGAGAAAGAAGCTGAGGAAAAACAGAAGGAAGAAGAAAGGTAATTATTGCTTACTACTATTTGAAGGGTTTTTTTTTAATAATAAAGCATACTTTCTTAATGATGCCATAATACGTAAGTATGGACTTCGTAATATGAGCCTTTTCTATTCAAAGGAAGCTGTCATCATTAAGGTTTTCTGAAAGCCCATATTACCAAACTCTAATTGTAGGAAGCAAATAAAGATGGCAATATTAATTTGAGTTATTAGATACAGTAGTCTGGTGTTAGGTGAAATGAAAAGATTACAGATCTGGAAACAGCGAAACAAGCAAGTGTTCACAATCAACTTTCACAATTTTACTTTGTAAGTGAAAGTCACAGTCATCTTTGAGGATAGATCCCTTTATCTTGCTTGTCCTATTAGAAAATATATGTAATTTAAGAAAGTATAATTTCAGTGTAATAAAGAGAAAGTCCAAATCATCTGTTCTCTGATTCAGAAATCTTTTAATGAAACTTAATATCAAAAGTCAGACTTTTAATTCTCAAAAATTACTTGTGATCTCTTCCACATATTTTCTCACAAATGCACCTAATAGCTGTGGACTTGTTTTCTATGTTCACATGCAAAGTGACCCATTGTCCTAGTGGCCTTTTGAGTGTTAGAGTAAAATGAGTAATTTTGGAAAAGATATTTGCAAACAGTTTTAAAACTCATTTAGTTTGTCTTATTAAAGGTAGTGGCTAATATCTGCATTTTTATATCACCATTTTTGCAGGAAGCAGTGTGAAGAAAAAAAAAGGGGGGGAGTAATCAGAGTAATCAGAATGTTGCTTTTTTCACTGCATAGAAGCTCATAATTCATAATCTTATTTCTTACCATGTGACAAATAGATCATGAGTGCCGCTTGCTTACCTCTGCTTCCGACTCACAATAAAAAATCAAAGGTTTATGGGGATTTTTGTTGGCTAGTGACTGCAGTACTTCGCTAATTCACATGCCAATATGGCTTAGCTATTGACAAGTTACAGAAAACAAACTTAACTGTCCTGGTGATGCAAGTCTTACAAGCATATTGCTTCTGCAAAATAGGATATGATTATAATAGATTAGTTCAATTTTCTTTTTTAAAGTGAGTTTAGTAATGCTAGCACTGGATTTTCAGCTCTTAAGTCTAGTAAGTAACTTACTAGACTGTTCTTACAATAAAGCCTATTTGCTGGAGACATTGATGTTTTTCTAGGAGAGAAATGGGATGTAAGCCCATTACTTTTTATAATGTAACTTTAAGAAAATATGTGTGAATGTGCAGATGTTTTAAGACAGATGCTCAGAACATAATTTTGAATGGGGCAAATTGTTTCAAGTTGTATGGTGTTCAGTTGCCGTGATATGTACAAATTCTCATTGCTTAGGTTTTAGTTATTAAACGTTTCTAGAAAATGTGATGTTAACCTTCATATTGAAGCAAAATTATTTTCTCAGTAATGTTATTTAGATTATCACTGTACTTATGTTCAGTTAGAAATCTTCAACTGCATTATTGTTAGGACTGAATATTATTAGGACTTGTATCATTCTACCCTTGATCTTAAAAAAACTTGCTGTTTTGCTTAAGCTCCCCTTTTGTCTTACTGACTGAAATGAACAACACCACATCTCTTAGTTAACTTTGTTTTAATTATCCCCTTGATGATTGATTCCCCAGCTGCCCAATGCATCACTGTGGTCTAATCGCCTGGAGGAAAAAAAGGTGTTTTTTTTTGGGTTTTTTTTTTTTTGTTTGTTTGTTTTTTTCTGTTTTTTTTAGCCGTGTTTCATGTTTGAGTTGAGTTCTTTTTAAATATTGTCAGTCTGACAATTTTTATTTCAATATGATATGTAGTTGTTAAAAAAGTAAAAATATTCGTCTCTTCCCTTTTTAAGGAAGCAAAGAGAGCTTGAAGAGTATGAGAAGGAGAAAAAAAGAGAAGAAAAGTTGCGCAAGAGGGAGCAGAAACAGAAAGATCGTGAAGTTAGAAGAAACAAAAAGCAACTTGAAAAAATACAAGCTGAAGAGCAGAAAAAACTGCAGGAGAAGATCAAGCTGGAAGAAAGGAAGCTCCTGTTAGCACAGAGAAATCTGCAGTCCATTAGACTAATTGCAGAGCTGCTCAGCAGGGCAAAGGTAATTTCAATATTTATTTCAGAAGCTAATGAAGTCCCCACAGAGCAAAGCCTTTACTGACTTGGGGGAGGAGGAGCAGGGAGAGTGCTATTCGTTAAAGAGCAGATTTAGTACCTTCCAATTGCTGTTCCTTAGACCAAAAATTCAAAACTCTACAATGAAACAGTATTTCTCTGTTTGTAAAAGATGCATAAATACACCAAGTGAAGAGTGAATTTGATCCTATAGTCCTGAATAATGTTTTTCAGCATGTAAACTAATTGTCAGGATTGTTCTTAAGACCAGAATAAGAATGTGTAAACATGATAAAGTGAATTAGACACAGAGGTTAAGATATGAAACTCCCAATTCCTAATGTAAGTTTTGATACTGTTTTCCTTGTGGCCTTCAGCAGTTCCATTAACTACTCTTTCCAAGCAGAATGAAGTTTCATTAGTTGATGCTTCAAATGGGCAAGACATACACTTTTCTCTACAAGAAATACTGACAGCTAAGGCTTTGAATGTTACAATCCTTTTTCTCTACTGAAACTGATGTTAGTTGTCACTTAAGAATAATTTGCTTATGACTTCCAAGTCATATTAGGGTAGTTTAATGCATGTCAGGTATTTTCTGTAGTAATGTGAAAGGTGATAGCAGAAGACAGCTATATTCCTTGATCACACAGACTTCTAAATTACCCTTCAAAGCCTCAGCTTTAATTTTTATTGAGAATTAATCCTGCATGCCAGTATATCTCAGGTATAGTTTGGAATTCAAGCTTGGTTATATGCAGAGAGAGGAGAGAAATATTCTGTAGCTGTTGTAACTTTCCAGCTGTAAAAGAGAACTGTTTGATAAAAGTAAAAGTCTTATGTTTCATTAACAATAATCTTGACTATTGCACTGAGCCAGTTTTACAGGGGCAGATTAATTTTTTTTCCTTTTTTTTTTTTTTTTTAGCATCAGGACTTTAGAAAGTGGTTAACAAAATGAAAACCAATTTCTATATGATATGCATGTGTTGAATTGTTACTTTCTAAGATCACACTGTAAAGTAGTCTGTGAATCCCAGATTGCTGAGCTTTAAGAGAATATAATGTTCTAAATTTGACTAAAATCTTAAATCAAAAAATGTTGAGCTGGAGAAATGTATTTCAATACTTTGATGACACGTGTTCTAGCTTATCTGTTATACTTGTCAGATAAAGCTTACAGCTCCTAATCTTTGTATTGTGAAACTGAGAGAATTTAACACTTAAAAGAGATTGTGAATTAATGTTTCATCTTACTGCTGTTCTATGTTAGAGTGTTCTTTTTTTTTCTTGGAGAGCAAGGGGATGCTTTTATTTTGACTCTTAAGCTTTTTAAGTAGGATTTTATTTTCTTGATAGATTACTGCTGGTATAGCTGTGGAAGAAACAGTAAGTTTACAAAGGCTTATTTATTCTGATCTTCCTTTTGACTGTCTTTCAGACGGTAAAGCTTTTGGAGCAGGAACAAAATGAAGAAAAGATCCGTCTTCAGCAGTTGGAGGAGAGACGAAAACTACAGGAGGCCGAGCTTAGACGTGTGGAAGAGGAAAAAGAGAGAGCACTGGGACTGCAGAGGAAGGAAAAGGAACTGAGAGAGAAACTATTAAACAATCTTCTGAGCAAGAAAATGGATGCAGCTCTTCAAAACAATGAGGAAACAGAGGCATCTCAGTCTGGTATGCCAAAAACTGCTGATGCTGTTCCCCACACTGTGTCGTCCAGCTGCATCACTTCTACCTCGGGACAAGCTGTTGAAGGGAAGCCAGCTCCAGGCTGTCAGAGAAAAGCAGTATCCCCCGAGAGTGTAAATACTCAATGCAAGTACTTGAATGGCAACATTGATGACAGAGGTCATGTCAAAGAAGGCCAGAAACTTCACACTACAGAGTCCGAGAGGGGTTCGGAGAAAAGAAGTTCAGGAGTGCCCTCCTGTGTTCCTGCCAATAACCGGCAGCAGAAGAGCGTCTCTGGCTACAACCAGAATCCCTGCAGGAAGGACTCGCACCGCGAGCAGAGCAAACGGAGCACAGAGTCGCGGAGGAGGAAGAGCCGTTCATGTAGCAGCGTGAACACTGATGAGAGTAAGGGTAGAAGAGAGAGGAGCAGGCACAGAAGAGACGTAAGTTATGAGGATGAAAAGCGCAGGAAAGAAAGGAGGTTTTATAGACGCTCTAGCAGAAGTTACAGTCCTCGACGAAGCTATAGCCCTCGCCGAAGAAGCGTAAGCCCTAGGCGTTCCCGTTACAGAAGATCTCGCAGTAGGGAGCGCAGAAGGGACAGAAGAGAAAGAAGTCGCAGTCGCCGAAGTGTGAGCAAGAAACGCAGATACCGGAGTTGATTGCTGAGTGGGCAAAGGAGTCCCTGGGGGGGGTAGTAAAGGCCTTGGCTGTTTGGAAAGGATGTGGTTGGACTTAAGGGCCAGAAAGGTGTAAACCAGACCTCATTGGTGTGACTACTATAGAAAACATTTGTTTCAACCAGTGTCTTACTTTCATTTAGTTCCTGAAACCAAGAAAATAGATGCCTGATTTTGTTGAAGATTCTTTGTGCTTTGTTGTCTCTTTCTACTTTTTTTCCCATAACGTAGGTATAGCCATCTGTGCGTGACTGAGTTCCTGTAGTGCTAAAAGCTGACCTGTTTTCTTCATTTTCAATTTTTAAAATCTTTAGTTCATTTAGTTTTTCATCTCTTTATCACCTAATTGGAATCAGGAGGTACATGGTGGCAGTTATGGAACTCCAGGCATGACAAGCTATTACATATGCACAGGTTTAATATAAAATGCTTTCTGGTGCACTCAAATCACATGCAACAAAGTAGAGATTTTGCTGATTGAGCTCGTGAGCTGTACTTTTGTGTAATTCTTAAAGTTGACTATAAAGATGCACAGGATATCTTTTAAACTGGTATGATTCTTTCATTTATCTGTCTGATGCCAAACTTTGTGGCCCAGATTATTCTGGAATGTAATGCCATTTATATAATAATTATTTCCATGCAAGAAAGCCACATGATGTGTGAAATAAGAAGTGGTAAAATGGTTGAAAAATTATTCTGTTATTTTCTTAACATATTTGGCTTTCTAATTACTTCAGATGGCAGAGAGTCACAGGTACATACAAAGCTAGCAATTACCTTTTGAAAGGGGCCTTCTTGCTAAATTATTTTTACTTGGGGTGTTAGAAAGGCTGCAGTATGTCTTGTTAAATCAATTTAAAAATACTTTTGCTTCTAAAATGCAGCTCAGGAATATTAAAAGCTATAACATTATAGCAAAAGAGTTTATTTTGCCTTTTTATGGTAAAATTAAAAAAATAAAACTGAAATGTCTGTTTTCATGTATATTAAAATCTGTGGAAGTATCGTATGAAAACCTGTTTGGTATTTCTTGAAAAAATCACTTCAGCATGTTTAAATAATCAGTCTCTACCATTCTTCTTATTGGTCCTGTGATGGACAGCTATGTCAAACGTTAATTTGGCAAGTTGTGTGTTTTTTGCTTACAGACTTCAAATGCCATTTTCCTCACACTGATGCAAAAAAATAGAATGGATCCCCTTCCTGGAGTGCCTCAGCAGCATAGTTTCCACAGCATGGTTCCCAGCTGGCTGAGTTTGACTGTGCTGGTCCTGCTGAATCCTGTACAGGTTTATTTCTTAATAGATTATATTGCTGAAGTCTTTGTAGTCTTGAGCTGCAGAAAGAGAGGTAGACATTGTATTCTCCTTCTTTTAAACCCGCCATTTTTATCACCTTTCAAGTTTTCTTAGGCATCTGTATTTGGTATCTAATTGTACTAGTATCTCGAAGGCTGAGACCTGGGTTGATTTATCTAATCATTTCTGCATCCTTAACTGCTTGAATTCTAAACAGTTTCCTTTTATGGAGGGCTCATGTTTCTACAGTCTTTGTTAAAATATTAAAATATTATCTGCCTGGACCTAAGTTAATCTTTGGTAATAATTAAGCTAAAACCCAATCTACTGTTTGTTGTGAGTTCTTCATAAGGCTGCTGGAGCACCTGTTCGTGATGCTGCTTAATTCTGCTTTTAAATCCTGTCACGCTGTCCGGTTACCTTCTTGTCCAAATACCAGGTATGAAAAAGGTGCCTCATTCCCCCTGCAGCCCTGCTAGGGACTAACCTCATGACTGTGAAAGCAATGTTTCAGATTATTCGGTGGATTTCTCCTGGGTGGGAAAATTGACTTGATGGTGTTCTTGAGGCAAAATAAACTTCATAAAAGTAACAAGGGAGACTCTACTTTATGACGTCTGGAATGCAGACGTGAATGTCTGCATTGTCACTGCCAAATGTTTTGTTTTTACTTCCTTATAAGTCTCTTAAGTTACTTGAACTTCACAGAAAAAGATATTTAATTTCTGTTCCTAGACATCTTAGTCACTTTAAAATAATGTCCTTTTTGAAAAGGACTTGATCAACAAACACTGGACTAATTAATGAACTAGTTTCAGTAATTCACAGAACTGTGTATTTTATTTGGTAAATTTGCAACACTTAGAGGGTAGCGGTCACAGGTTCTGCTGTGAATTAATGAAGTTGAAGAGTGTAAGGTTTAGCAACTAACAAGTACTAGTTATTAAACTTACTAATAAGTATTGTTAGAAAGTTTAATATTGTTAGAAAGTAACTTGTTTGAAATGTAAATTTTGTTAAGTAGCTGTAAAGCTTCTCCCAAACTTAGGAACAGGGGATTGTCCCAGGGGACCAAACAGTGTATAAACAACTTGATAGCTCTTCACTGGCAATGCTCTCTGGGTATCAGGCTAGTGGTGGCTTTATGGCAGTGCTTGAATAAGTATGTGACTTTTGTTCTAGTGTCCCACTTCTGAGGACTGGTTGTAATTTGGATGCAACCCCTTAAGCTTATGCTGCGTTCCTTAAGGGTATGCAGCGTTCTGTTGATCCTATGGATGTGTTATTTGCACAGTATTTTGCACAACAGATTTGCAGAGATGTCTGTAGAGTGTATGTAAAGGGGCAATGGAACAAGCTGCACTTGATTCTTACTTCAGAATTGCATACGCAGCAATGACCTCTCTGGTATTCCTACATGAGTAAGTATCATTTTATCGTTTTTTAAAAG
This sequence comes from Crypturellus undulatus, assembly GCA_013389825.1. Classification (NCBI taxonomy): domain Eukaryota; kingdom Metazoa; phylum Chordata; class Aves; order Tinamiformes; family Tinamidae; genus Crypturellus; species Crypturellus undulatus. The sequence continues at coordinate 109,162 of VWPW01031894.1, read as the reverse complement.
TATCTCACTGCGTTTTGAACTTGGTGTAGTACTGTGTTCTCAAAGCTTGTTAAAAATTATATGCACAGTCTTTTCGTTAATCATAGTGCAGAAAATGCACTCTGTCTTGTTCTCCCTCACATGCCTTATCCCTGAAATGCATATCCTGCTGCTTCACAACAAGTTCATAGATTTATGTCATACAAATGCTTTGCTATAGGAGTAGATTAAAGAATTTTTGCAGGCCTTAGATGGCCTGGTTATATCCATTTTGAATTGATACCAAATCTAGTTACTTTGGGCTGCAGTGGCTGCAAAGTGACCTCTGGATAAACCTGGTCTGGGCATGATGCTCAGGAGAGCTATCTTTGAAGCTCAGTTATTTATAGGGCAATATGAAGGGATAACTTTCTTGAAGTGCTACAGTCGCTTCTCCCTAGCCCACCCCATCTCCCAACCGAGTGACCAACAGAGTTGGTCACCTGGGTCTTCCCTGCAGCTCCGAGTACAGTTCTGCTCATGTGTGTGTAAGTGCTCCAAGGAATTGCCTAGTGCCAGGAAGTGCTCAATGCTTTCTGCTTTAAGTGCTGAAGAGAAGGGCTGGCAAAGTCTCTTCATGTCACCGCACCAGACGTGGCTCTCAAGCAGCACAGGGCTGTAGCAAGCATCCGAGAGGGGCTACCAAGGCAAAAAGGGCTGCAGGGGCACCACTCTTAGCCGTTCTCAGTCAGAGTTCTTACTAAAGGGAAAACTGAAGCCAATGATGGATTCTTTTTCAGAGATTGAGGTGCGTATATGGGATTTCCTGCTCCAAATGCCTACCAGTAGTGTGTGTCATGTAAGCACCAAAACTAAAATCCATCTCAAAATGCAACAGACACTATACTCATATTGCTATTGAAAAAACATCTATTTTGAAACATGGTAAGGGTTACAAAGAAGAAAATGAAACATTTATATAAACTGGACACCCTATGCCAAAGAAAAATATGATGCTGAATAATTGGACTCGTTACGATCCTTTTTTAAAAAAGGCACAGACTGAATTATCTTCATGATTTTTTTGACTGACTTGCAACTGATTTACTCTGAGCATATTGGGGTGTTAGATAATTATAGTGGGCATAGCCATTTCCATATTGACCTTATTGCAATTCATTATCCTAGTCACTTCCCTAAGATTTGTCCTTATTGCTCATAGGGAAAATTACATATATAAAAATGTGGTGTTACTTGTCATTTCTCACTGGCAGGCACATTAATTTCACTTTGAATCTGCTTTGTTCTTACATAATTTTACCTTTGTAATATTATGCAAAAGTGATGTAATTATTTCTTGTGTAGTATTTGTTTGTGGTCACTGAAGCACTTGAATCACTGAAGGAAAGATGGGTTCAATCAGCAAAACAGAACCTTGAAGATACAATAAAGTAAGTGCTTTAGACTGTGTGTGATTTAAATACTATGACAGAAAACCTTGATAGATTTTTAAGAGAAATAAATCAATTGCAATTTCATCTTCACCAATGCATTTGTAGATTAAAAGAAGCTTAGACTTTAAGTCTTGTCAACAGTTTATTTGGAAACAGCCACCCAGTGTGTGTGGCTTCTCATCAGTCTAGTGTGGGTTATCTGCAGCCTTCCTCCTCTGCATCTCACTACTAGTAGTAATCCCATTAGATGATTACATCTGATGTCCTCAACAGACAGATTTAGGCATAATGAAAAAGTTCTTCAAGTGGCTTTAATCAACTGTGTGGTCATTTTATAACCAGAGCCTCCCTTATCCTATGCCTTATTCTTAAGCAAAGTGAATTTGTGCCCTGCAGGGACACCCTAGTCTATTAATTGTGTACTTAACCACCTGGTTATTTAGACAAAGCTGTAAGAATTAAGGGTTGAGCATTTTCATACTTAGATGAATCTCTAATGCAGCTGTACTAAATGTCATCGTAATATCTAATTATGCCTCTGTGGCTGAACCATTTGAAGAAAGCAGTCTATAAGCTGGTGAGCAGCAGCTAGCTCTTCATGGAGTTGATTTGCTCTGTTCAAATGAAGAGAAATCTGTACTTCAGTTTTGAGAGCATTTGCTTCTGGTTCAGCTGATGGCCTTTATTGTGCAAAATACCACCCATTTGCTATGATGCTTCTCAGTAACAGGCAGAATTGCAGAACTGGCCTTTTTTCAGCTTTTTAAGATTTTGGCTAATGATTTTTAATCTAAGAGCAATTTATTCCTGAGGGCACGTGGGGGTAGGTAGGGAGGAGATCCCTTATTAACACAGGTATGCACTTGATCCACAAGTCTAGGTTTTTCCTTCAGGGAAACCTTGTCTCGTTAAGTGCAACGTGAGCAATGAGTGAAGCACAGATTTCACAATCACTCTTATAGAGAGAATTGTGATCTCCAGGACCCACAGTACAAAACAGATGGAATATTAGCATCTAAACTGCATAGAACCATGAAGTATGTTGCATTAGTTAGCCTGTAACTGTGTTGCTACTGTCTATATTATCCTAAATGTTTTTACAGTTTGGGGTTTGCTGTAATGTTTTAATGCTCAGACCTAGTATGTTGGTAACATGGGAAACCACATGAATAATGAATAGTATGGCAGAGAGGTCTAGTGAAAGTAATTTAAGGCATTAAGTTTCAGACAAAATGCTGGTTAGGCATGTTCTCCATGAAGAATATTTCATTCTCAGATTAACTTGAATCTCCATCTAGAACTTGTCAGTCATTTTGTTCTTTCCCCAAAAGCACTTTCTGCATGCCCCTGGTTAGTTTTGGAGGGAATAAAACCACGCTTGTGCCTTGGAAAATGTAGGACACTATCTTTACACATTGCTTTGTCAAAGAAGAAAAAAAAAGGAAAATCACAAGTATGACATTCCTGGCTGTCACCATCTTATTAGTATTGCCTTTTAAGACTCTTTGTGCGGAAACACCTGAAAAATATGGAGTGGGAGGAAAGGCAGGTTTAATTCCCAGTGGACGTTACCTGAGTGAAAGCTGTCAGAGCAAATTCAGTTGCTGCAGGAGTACGGCACTGTGAACAGACTCTCTTAGCTTCTCCAGGGAATGGCTGCTGCAGCAGGGTCACCTCGACCTGTTCATGTCAAAGCAAGCTTCAGTTTGAGCCTGATTATGGTGGCATGGAGTCATCTCTTCCGTCTCCTTGTCTGGACTGTGCTCTGGGCTTCATTTGGCCATGAGTCCTATTAACTCAGTAGTAGCTATGCCAGTCTTTCTTGCAGGGGTAGCGTCTGAGGCCTCAGACACACCATCTCAAGGCTCAGTGTGTCTCTGTGTTGTAACTAGGTCAAAGTAACTGCTGTTCACATGCCCCCAGTCTGGGGCGAGGGCAGGTTGGCTTGAGTTAGAGTGCTCTGAGTTGAGACAGGTTTGATGGGCAGCGCCACGACCACTTGCGAAGGAGCTGATATTCCCTCCTTCTTAACCCCCGTGAGTTGGGCAAGTTCTGTGTAAAGAAGTGTGTTGCCAAATTGTCTTCATCCCCCTGATGTCATTGGACTGGCTGATTGATGTAAGGATCTCCAGTCAAAGATCTTTTTCAGCACCCAGATACTAGCCCCGCTGAGAAAAGCTACTTTGAATAAGTCCAGAATAAGGCCGTCCTTTGGTTTATATACTCTGACATTACATTGTACCTGATTTAAGTTCATGGTGCTGTTTTGCAGTGATTTCTGCTTTGCATATTACAGGCTTACATTTTTTTTTCTGAAGTAGTAGAGTGGGGGTTAACCAACAAACTGATGATACTGCTTTAATCTGTGCTGCTTCTTAAGGCCTGCGCATGAGGACAAATGAACCTAGCAGAAGTACCCATTGGAGCCCAAAAACTTAGCCAATAGTAACAGGTAATAAGTAACTGGTGGTTTTCTGAGAAGTAATAAGATTAAGTGGATCACCTGGTGTGCTCCCTGCTTGGTGCAAAGAAGCTTATTTAAATAAGAGGACGAGAGGATCTGTGCCTCAGTACAGAAAGAAGATGGGTTCTGCAGGAGACCTTGACTATCCTCAAATCCTATTCCAGTACACCAATGGATTTTTAGTCTCAAAGGTAAGAAATATAAATCGGTATTGAATAGATGTCCACAACTGAAATGTTAAGGCCAAGGGTCTTGCTTAGTATCCTTGGTGTAAATCTTCAGGGGAAAAAAATAACAACTGATAAGAAAGCATCCTATTAGTATACTGGATTTAAATTAGCTGTATTAATGGGGGGATTTTAGGAAGGAAAAGAGTTCGAGAGCTACCCTTGCTGCTAAGAATGGTCCTGACATTTATGGTCATCCTTCTAAACTTTGGGGGCTTGGATGTGCGGAAGCACTGTCTCCTGGAGGCTTTAAAAATACAAACAGTTATGGCAAGCTGAGGACTTGACATTTGACTATCTCAGCTGTGAAAGGTTCCTTAGCTAGTGGGAATTCTTCTACACTATTCATTTTTAGAGTGTGGGAAACAGGCAACTGGCTTGCAACGCCTTTTTTTTTTTTTGCTGGCATACCACTCAAACAACATGACTTTTCAAATATATTCTCACAGAATGCTTTCCTCCCTCTCTCAAACTTAGCTATAATATGTATTACACAGCAGGTTGAACTTGATAACTTCTGTATATTACCTCCTTTACAGGTATAGGAAACATGAGCTGCTGTAATGACACACTGATTAAGCCAGAGGCAGAATTAGTAGCTTCAATTTCCTTAATGTTTGCTGATGTTGTTTGTGCATGAGTGTATGTCTGTGCATGCAGCAGGAGATAAATTTGTTGTATTCCAGTTTGCTGTTTTTTTTCCTCATTCACAATTTAGTTATAGTTACTATTTTGCCTTGCTGCAACCCTGTCAAAAATGGTAACAGAAGGGTTGCTCTGCCAAGATGTGTAGATACTGCTTATTCAAAGATTCAAGAAAGTGAGAGCTGTCAGTGGAGAGTGTCAAAAAATGGGTGAGGACAACTCTTCTTGCTTGTGAAGGAAGACTGGTGCCCAAATAATTTCCAAATTCACATTGGTATTATGTTTCAAGAAATAATAACATTGAGATTCTGCTTAAATGATATTCTTGGCTGAGAGGAAAAGAATCCTCCATGGATGTTACCTAATCATTGTAGAGCTACTGTGTTCTTTAGTGTTTTAGGTGAGTTTGTATAGAAAGCTATCTGTCACAAAGCTATTTGGCTTTGGCTGTGTGCAGCCCAAGAAGGATATTTTCACTCTCTTCACTTAGGTTATGTATGTTTGTCCAAGGTTGCTGGTTTGTTCTAGGAGTTTATCCCAGAAGGACTGACCCTTTCCACTGCAAGTCACCCTAGAATCACTGAGATTCACTGTAATGCAGGCTAAATCTTTAGCCAGAAGGGCACACAGTGCTGTGCTTGTGCTCTCCAGCCAAAGACCAAGAGAAATGGTTGGTTGTCAGAATACCCTCTGAAGCTAAGGTACAGGCAGGAACATTTATGTAGAAAACTTAATCTCGAATTTATTCCTTTGCAAATGTAGTGTGCTTTTTTTTTAGTTTCCTTTGGCGACTGAGGCATTATAAGCTGTGCATGCTATTTGCAGTGCTCAGAACAACTTCAGCTTTATCATTGGACTTGGGTATCAGAAATTATAATTTTCCATCAAAATCAGTATGCGTATATAGAGATTTTTGTTTTCGTCCGATGCAGTAGAGTTAGAAATGCAGTTGTTTTTGGCCCTTTCTCCTGATTCCCTTCCCCTCACTAACACCTTCCTTTACCTCCAGGTTTTGTTTACTGCCTGCGAGTTGGGAGTGTTTGATCTGTTGCTGGAGTCAGGAGAGCCCCTGTCTTCAGACGCTATCGCTGCCCGCTTGGGTACCAGCCACACTGGGATGGAAAGACTTCTGGATGCCTGTGTGGGGCTGAAGCTGTTGGCAGTAGAGGTGACAAGAGAAGGAGGTAAAATGGCTGAGAAAGGGGAAGAAGCCTAAAGCTCTGATGTTTTTCAAAGCTAAGCAAGGTGTGCTGAGAGAGAGGAGATCCAGGATTAGGCCAATGGCGAGTTAATTGCTTGGGAACTGCAGCCCTTCTTCATCTGAAAGAGCAGCAGCAAATGCAAACATGACTAAAGTTGCAAAGAAATCTCTAAAGTTTTGTGTCCTGCTCTGGCTTGTGTTCTCTTGCCCAGTTTTAGGGCATAAATCAGTTGTCCAAGGGCATGAAGGAGAGAACTACAAGCGTTTGCATCTGTTTATATGTCTTCTCTGAGCATGTTCAAAGTCAAGTTAGGGCATGAGTAGCCCTGGAGAACCTGTCTGTGCTTTCCACATCAAGCTGCTGCTCTAGGGTGATCTGATGCCTCTGCTCCTTTAGGCTACCAGAGCAGCCCCAGGAGCTGCACTGGAGTGCAGGAGGACGCGAGAGCGATTTCCACAGTATGCTTTGAGTGTTAATCTGTCTGAAAAAGAGCCCACCTCAGTGCAGGCAGAGGACATATAATGAGGGGTAAAATGTTTTGTGGATTTGAGTCCTCATTTGCTTAAATGGCCATTTAGGGGGAAAAAAAAAATAAAAAGGACTTTTCTATTGGTTAAATAGAGTATAGACCTTTCTTGGGAAGCAAAATTTATAGGTAAATAATGGCACTCATCATAAGACTTTCCTCTTTCTCTTCCCTGAAGAAATGTCTGATGCTAGAGTAAGTGTAAGTAGATTGTGCTTACTCACAGTGACTGGGGCAATGCAAAGTTTTCACCATCAGTCACCTATACCAGATTACAATGCCTGAAAGGCTTGACTGTAAACACGATGTTTTACTGTTTCTGTACTCTGCTGCATATATCTCACTTTTTTTTTTTTTTTTTTTTTGATATGCAAGTAAGCATCTGTTGGTGATAAATATCACGCTCTCCAACAGACTGGGCAAAGTGGTAGCATACATATTAGTAAACATATTCATTTCACCTCCTTAGCTTACTACAGAAATACAGAGATCTCCAACCTCTACCTTACAAAATCAAGTCCCAAGTCTCAGTATCATATTATGATGTATTACTCCAACACAGTCTATTTGTGCTGGCACTACCTGACTGATGCTGTGAGGTAAGGAGAAGCGTGAGAGCGCTATGCGCTGCCTTTTGCCGACTGCTTTGCTGTCTGGGGGAGGCGGGTGGTTTTGGAGGCCGGTGTTTCAGCGAAGGGCTGAAGGCCGCTGTTGTCATCACTCCGTTGTGTGCACTGGGGGCAGGGGACTTGCTGTTGGTAGAAAGGATTTAGGAATTAAGTTTCTGTATGTGAGGAAATGTTTGTTGCAGAAGGAAGTGAGAACACGAGTAGGTTAATATGGATCTGGAGTCTCACTTGGTACAGTCTGTGCAGCTAAGGATCATAATTCATGGGGATAGTTTCACCCTTTTACTCCAGATTTTTGTTCAAAATTAAAAAAAAAAAAAAAAACAACCAAAAACCATACTTTTCTTTCTCAATTCTGGGGTGGGAGATGGAGATGTAGTACGGTGTCCGCCATTACAAAAGACTGGCCTATATCTGACCTAAGGGAGCTTCCATGTACAGCTGTGAATTAACTTTGCAACTCATTTTCCAGGGGGAAATAAAAAGAAATCCACTTTAATATGCTTTTTTGTTGTTTGTGCTCTTTTAGAGAAGGAAGAAACCAATATGAAAGAGCTTTTGGTATTTCACCAAAGGACCCTTTTGGAGCAATGTACAGGTACTTGCTAGTATATAAACAGGAATTTCATTCTTTTTAATGTAGAAGAAATAATTATTTTGAATTATGGCTCAGAGCAACTAAATATGTTGATGTGAGAGTGCCATTCATCTGAAACAACTTGCAGCATCTGTTTTTTTTTTTTTAGGAATATCTGTTGTCGGGATGCTTTGAATAGAGAAGTAGAAATTGCTGTTCTGAAAGCTATATGTCAGGATGACTTTAGCAAATTGCTATGGGAATTGAAAGAAAAATCCCTTGCAAGCCTAAAAATTAGCTGTATCATACATTGTTGGACTTTGCTAAGCTTAATTCCCTATTCACATGCAGGAATGCATTGCAGTAAGCCTTAAAGTAGATTTTATATGCAGAAAGAATTTATTTTGTGTCAATGGAATACGAGATTAGTATTTGAGCTAAAACTATTGATAAGAATTGTACGATAAGAATCATCAAGGACATTGTGAGCTTCCACATGCTCTGTTTGAAATACTAGATCAGAAGAAGAAATGCTGAAATTCATGGCTGGCCAGAACTCAATATGGAGTATATGTGGCAGAGATGTTCTTGCTGCATTTGACCTCTCTACTTTCAAGCATATTTATGACCTCGGAGGTGAGTGTCAGTAGATCTTCTCTTACAAGACTGTTGTGTTTAATGAGCTTTGGAAAGTATAATACCACATGAGTTAAAAGATGTGCAAAGAAATGGAAATCAGAGTATATGTGAAAATCCTGTCAGCTTGGTTTTTGGGTGGGATTGGAAAGGAAAATACAAGAATAATGAGAGCATTCAAAAGCTGCATATTTTTCTTCAGAACATCTTGTAAGTCTAAGTAATGACTCATTTTCCTGTTTTGATATTCATTTCCTTCCACTCTTGGTACATCCCTTTGGTGCTAGCCCCTCTCCCTCTTCCACTTAGCTCAGTGTTGACAGGGTAAGAGTCAGTCTGCAGCCTCCTACCCCATGGACCTGGCTGTCCCAGCACTGCTGAGGGCTGCCAGCATTCAGGGACACGAGAGTCCCCATCATGGCTCCACCATTCCTCTCCTGTCATGTGCTTTGGTGGCTTTTGTTTCCATCTTTCCCTTTCCAGCTGCCACAGCAGGGTCTGGCTGGGGAGGCGCATGAGAGCCACGGCCGTGCTTGTCCCTCTTCCCGCCTTTTGGTGGCAGATGTGGGACAAAGATACCCTGGGAGGCTGCATGCACCATGGCTGGCATCTCCCCACGGGCACATTGCAGCATAGGGCGTTTTGAGGTCGGTAATGAAAACCTTTGCTCTCCCTGAAGGAGGTGGAGGAGCTTTGGCCCAGGAGTGTGTTTCCATATACCCAAACTCAACAGTCACAATTTACGATCTGCCAGAAGTTGTACAAGTGGCCAAAGAGAGGTTTGTCCCCTCCGAAGAACGTCGGATCACTTTCCACGAAGGTAAATGACAAGAGTTCTTTATTCCGACAAATTATCCGGTTTCTGCAGAATAATAACATTGCAAAATAGCTACTGCAACTGTGTACAGCTGCAGTGCTCTGTTACGAAGCTTCCTACGCATTCCCTTTTCTCCAGTGCAGAGAAAAGGATAAATATATGGGATAGCAGGGCTGCTCCAAGTAAATGTTTTTTTTGTTTGTTTGTTTTTCCTCTAGTCAAATTATTTTATTTTCAAGTCCACAGACACTTGAGGCTTTGAGAGGGGTGAGATTAGTCTAATGCCTTTTGCTCGGTCTTCAGACATTGCATGGTCTTTGTACCGTCTCTGAAACTGATTAGAGAGATGTATTTTTTTAATGCTTTCAAGCCTCCAAATGCTTGGAATGACATATTAATGCTTCAATTTCTGTGAGCGAAAGGTTGTCTTTGAGGAAGGAAAAGAACGTATGAAAGGGAGAGGCAGATATATGGGAAATGCTGCATGTACCAGTGATACAAGGAAGCGAGAATGGGTGAGATAAAGCAAACTACAGAGAAAAAAGAATGAATTGAGTATGGTGTTTTAATACCAAGTACTGTGAGAGTACTGTATGTGTGTGAACAGCACACATCACCATGTAGCCAATATTAGGAAGTGTGAGGTTTGTATTTTTCTTTATGGATTTATGGTGGTTCAGTATCTCCTGAAGGTTTTTAAAAAATGAAGCCATCCAAAGCTAAGAGAAAAGTCCCCCTTTTTTTTCTGAGTGTTGTACTACTTTTACTTCTTTATGGAATTGAAGACTTCAGAGAAGACATTAAAGACTCCAATGCTTCCTTGTGTATCAATGATTATATCAAATTAACTCCTACTTAAACACTTCAATCCTCCTACAAGCTGGACAAGGAACAAAACAAACAAAAATAAAATGTTGCCATGAGAGGACTTTTACTGAATAACATTGTTAACTGTCTAACTTGACTTATTGACCTGTCAAGTCAGAATCTTTAGGAATAAATATAACTGGAAATACGTTCTTAACTCAGTCCTCTGTATTTTGGAATTTTATATAATATGTTTACTCTTGCTTTATAGGAGATTTTTTTAAAGATTCAATTCCAGAAGCTGATCTCTATATTTTATCCAAGATACTGCATGACTGGGATGATGACAAATGCAAAAAACTGCTGGCAAAAGTCCACAAGGCCTGCACTCCAGGTAGGTGTGAACTCTTGGAAAAACAGGGAGTTTCTCATCTATTAGTTATGCAGAACTGATTAGCTTAAATTAGTCTTAAACCAGCAGTCTGGCTGGCAGAATTTCAGTTAAAATGTGTTTTGATTTAGCCTTTCACTTCAGTGGTGCACAGCAGAAATATTCAGGGCCAGATTCAATTGCAAATGCTCCTATCTGGCTTCTAGTTTTAGTCTCCTTCTCTGTGAATACCCAAGGAATGTGGAATCCTTTTCAGATATGTAGGTGCATGAGGATCAACATGAATGGGACTTAGGGCAGTGTTGACATACATAGGTCATAGAAGAAATCCCAGTAAGCATCACATCAAGCCTTTGGAGCTTTGAAAGTACAGACAATAGAATGTGTTTTTTAGTGAAACCAGTGAAACCCAGCTCCTTGGATTTCTGCTGAGGGAAACAAGAATTTCAATCCCAGACTTTAGTGGATGCACTTCAGGCACTGAGCATCTTAAGTGGTCAAGCAGAAGGACGCTCTGATGCTGTCGGTCATTTATTGTCTTCTATGATGTTGAAATATGACTTAGAGGCTGCTTCTTACTGAAACTAGAGGTTAGGATCCTGCCTAACTTGGCTGAAAATTACCCCGTCTTCTCACAGCTCAGCATGTGTTTTATATGTCTTTATTCAATCAGGTGGTGCAGTGCTGCTGGTGGAATCACTTCTGAATGATGACAAAAGTGGTCCTGTAGAAACCCAGCTGTATTCAATGAATATGTTGGTGCAGACAGAAGGAAAAGAGCGAACTCCAGCAGAGTACAGCAATCTCCTGCAGGCTGCTGGCTTCACAGAGATTCAAGTCAAGAGAACTGGGAAGCTCTATGATGCCATTTTAGGAAGGAAATAATTGTATCTTCTTTCTTCTGTCGTCTTAGGTGCAAAAAGGGGAAATGTGATATGCTTTTCTTAGGCAGCAGTCATCAGCTTAGCTCTAGTATTGAACTCCTTTGTAAGCTGGTACTCTGTTATGAGACTCTCTACTGGTATCTCTGCTGGTATCCATACAGATTGTGAGTCTGGCAGCGTGGCGATGGCTTGTCTCTGGCTCTGAACAGGGAAGATGGAAACCAACAGCAGTTCCACAGATAATAAGTCATGAAAGAAGTTTACTAAGGAAAGTTTATACTTCCTGCTCTGTGCATATTTTATGCATTGTTTTCTCATTCTTTCCAAGTTTAACATTTTACTTGACAAATGCATTCTGCTTTCATTATATTCATTCTGTATTCATTGTATTCTGCTTCTTGCAAAATAAAACTGAGCTTTTTTTCTGTAGCATGACTGCTGCATGCATTCATGTTCCCTGATGGTTGATACGGTGTTAGTAGACTAAGTTATAGCTCCCTGTAGTTAGTCACTTCTGAGCTTCGTCATAAAGCTTGTCTGAGACCAGATGGATATGACGGGGAAAAGGCTTTAACTGTTGAAAAGGAGAAGTTTGTAGCCTAGCTTGATGAGTGAGTAGAGCACAGCAATATTTTCTAGAGACTTTTGAGATAGCAGCTGAGAGGGAGAATGATGCAGTCAAGGAATTCAGTTATACACTTACTACCCTTACCTATTTTAATCATTTGGTAAAATACAATTTGAAATAACCTGCCCAGTTCCTGGTATTAGAGAAACTGATTATTGGAGTGAGAAGCTTTTGGAGGAGGAACCAAAATTCATGCTCTAGATAGATGACTTGAAGTTTAAGTTGCCTTTGCACAATGATGAGTGTGCTAGAGGAAGGTGCTCCTCTATGTTCTCGGTTGTAGAAGAAATTGTAGAGGGATAAGTTACCCTCAATAGGGAAAAACTGGACTTTTGTCATATTCTGTGATTTGGTGTGTGACAAAATCAAATTGCAAAAGTCCTTTCACCATTAAAAGCAATAGGGCACAGACCATGAGCCACGGTGCAGGTAGCTCATCCTGTCCAAGTAGGATCTCACAGTCATTAGGGCAGGGGTTTCAGTTAGCATTGCCTGCCTGGGGATTGAGTGGCATGAAGAAGATTTGCCAGGAGCTGCAGACTGCAAGTAATTTGTTCTGAATGGCTCACTTGCTCTCTAGACAAAGCAAGGTGTTACATGCTGCAGCAACCTGGCACTAGCACAAAATAAAGAAGTGAGGTTGACCAAACAACTAGCAGCAATGTGCAGGGCTGACTCAGATCTTTGTTGATTCTCTCTACCCTTAAATACAGTTTAGAGAAATGATTTTTGCTTATTCAACAGCACCAGGAAAAATGGACTCATGCCAAAGAGTATCCTGAAGGAAGCGGTGGTATCTGTGACTAAACTTAGTGGCTAAACATGAGCCCTGTGCATTTTTCACGAAGGAAATGTTCATTTACTCTTGAAGGAGGAACACATCAAAAGCAACCTGTGTTTTATGGTGGAAAAAGGAAAAATCCTCCCATACAACTTTTCCTTTCCCCAGAACATGTGTGTGCCTGTGGATTGCTGTTTGTCTTTGTGGTTGCCCTGTTCCCTGGGCCAGCAGACAGAGCAGTTCTGGTTGGTATGTCGTGATGTATCAGGTTGTGTGTGCAGCTTGCATAACCTTGATGAGTCAGAGATTCCCATCTCAGCTGGTGTCAGTGGTAATTCTGCCCTTGGCTTGAAAAAGAGCAAGAGCAGGTCATTTCAGTTCATCAAAACTACTTCCTTAAAAGCAACACTTGTGCGTGTTAATTCTGAACATTGAGAAGGGACTCGGGTCTTGGTCTTACTGCTTAGTGTCTGGAAAAACCTTGAAAAGGCAGGATTCACCCCTAATTCTGACAAACCTTTTAGTTGAAACAAGATTCAAAAACTTAAAAATGGGAATTTTTAGAATACCTATCATAACCCATTAGCTGGAGTACACAAGGAAATGAATCAAGTGCAGAATAGTAATTGCATAGCTTGAGAGTGGTCAGCATTTTGATCACTGCTAAGGATAGATGCAGCAGTATCAGAGCAGCTAAATGCACATTGTCCCAGGGTACTGTCACTGCTTGTGTGAAGCAGACCCTCCAGATACCTATGGCTTAGACTGCTCACTCCTTATCTTCTTATTTTCATTTGGACAGTCAGCTCCTGGTGGGATGGCAAAGCCACTCTGACTAGATGACTAAGGAAATAATGCAGTAGGGATTAGGAAAAACATTAGTTTAGCTGAAGTAAACATTTATCTGTATTCACCTTCAGAGACCCAGACCTTTGAAACCACAGAATAATATTATGACAGGAGTCAGTACTATTTCAGATAGATTAGGTTTGTGTCCTCAATTGTGTTTCTCCTATTGCTTTCTCCCCACGTTTTCCTGTGCAATTTATGTAGCCTCTTATATAGTCTTTAAATGGGCTGCCTTTCTAGTGTGCCTTTCCCCTTTCTGTTCTCTCTCTAGTTCCTTCTCCACCCCAAAGATTGAGAGGTGGCTCTGTGAAGTTATGTATCTTTTCTAGACAACTTTAAAGAGAGATTTTTAGAGTCATTCTGTTGTGTTGCATGCTAAACTCTACCTATTCTTAAGTCGCGGTTCCTGCATTAGGAAGTTATTAGATGCATAAGAGTTAAAGTGAATGCACCATGCAGGAGATGGGTCCTAGACAGAGATAGGCTGTGCAGCAAAAGTACTAGCATAGAAAAGGGTCAATATTTATGAATGCGTGTATAATTTTTTTTTCTTTCTGTTAAAGCAGCCTTTCTTTTGCTGTGATAATTAAGTCTGAACTAGTAGCAATTCTTTGGTTTAGCTCTTCAAGATTTCATTAGACTTTCTGGCTCTGCAACGATGTTCCACATTTTTCCATAACAGTGTTCCCTGGTGACTCAGTAAGGACAATATCGCTTTTGCTACTAAGGAGCCACAGGTTTGTTGCTAACTTTGCCTTAAGTTAACTTTGCAAGGCCCCAGCTTGTTATCACTAGCAGTCCCTAACCTGAGAAACTGCAATTCAATCTAGTCCTTAATATCACACGTCTCTTGCTGTCTATCATCCCACACATAATTCTTCCTTCATAATAGAGGCTTTGGAAATATGGGCACAGGTTGAAAAGAGATGTTCTAGGGTCATAAAGAACTTGCTGATAGTCACCACACACTGAAGAAGTACAACTTTGAGCATTGCAGAAAAGCTGCTTTAAATATAATAATAATAATAATAAATCAGCTTCACAACAGAAAAATAACAGAGGAGCAGAAAAGGACTGCCTGTGCTGAGCTGCATGTAAACCAAGTGGCAAAAGCCAAAGCTACAAACCATCTGGAAACATACGGAAAGGGGAAGATTGGCACTGGGAGCACAGCCTCTATGGTCCCTGATAACTCTTGGCTTTCCAGATTTCCCCTCACCTTCTCCACGCCCAAGGGATTTGAGACTAGTCAGCCATGTATCCTGGGCTATGCATCATCATATGTGCATATGCACATTCATTTTTCCTCACAGTTTCTGTGCATTTATGCTTTCCAGCATTCTAGTCCCTCAGTAAAGCATTATTTATTTTTGGCAGCCTCAGTTTTGGGCAGTAGCAACATTTTAATGAAACCACTGACAGAGTTTATAATCGCTATCAGAAAGCCAGTGCATGACCAAAGAACTGAACGTGCTAATACTACATACCTTCTGAAAAAAGTGCTGCATCTATATTCAAACTTGCTGAAAATGCTTTGATTGCTAACATCGTGAAACGGATTTCTTAAAGACTATTTGTCTATCATATAATTGTAGAAATTATGATCGGAGAAGACCTTCAAGATCATCAAGTCCAAGTGTAAACCCATCATCATCACGCCTGTTAAACCATGTCCCTAAGAAGTGTCTCATCTACATATTTCTTGAACACTGCCAGGTTCTGTGACTCTACCTCTTGGGTAGCCTGTTCTAGTGCTTCACCATTCTCTCTGTGTAGAAATTTTTCCTAATATCTAACCTGAACCTCCCCTGGAGCAGCCTGAGGGCATTTCCTCTTATTCTATTGGTAGTTGTTTTGGAGAAGAGAACAACCCCCGCCTCACTACAACCTCCTTTTAGGTAGCTGTAGAAAGAGTGTTTTGAATTAAAGCAATAAAGCCTTCAAGAGTTGACTAAAAGCAGATAAAACTCAACGTTTTTTTTTTTCCCCAACAACTTAGAGTAGTTTTGGCGTATAACTTAAGGCTCATGTATTAGAAAAATGTGAAGTACCTTTAAAGATACAATTTGCTAATTACATAAGATGTGAAATCACAGTATTTTGAACCATGCGTTAATCAGTATTATATGGCCCAAGTTTTGTCTCTGAAATACAGAGAAAAGTCACCACTGGAAAAAATGTTTTTTCATCACAAATTCAGAATTGTATCTTCTGAGTCATGGTGTGATTTAAAATTATTACTGGAGAGGTCACTAGCCAATATAAAAGCCATGAAAGCATCTTTTATTGATGGAAAGGGTATGTCCTTGCTGGTGTTTGCATCTGTGCACAGAAGCTGATAGGAAAACGACAGACATTTACAAACTTGAATAACAAATAGTAAGGCAGAGAGGTCTAAAGAAAGGAATATGGGATTTTAAGTTTCTGCTAAAATGCCAGTCAAGTGTGGTCTCCATGGTATATGCATGGGAACCTGGAAAATAAGCGTGAGAAAAGAGTAGGATTAATTCCTACTAGACTTTACATGAGTGAATGTTGTCAGAGCAAATCAATCACCACAAGAAAGGAGCACAGTGAACACACTCTCTTACCTTCTCCTATGAATGGTGCGTCTGGACTTACAGATGCATATTTACCATAGCCAGTCCCAAGGTTACCTAAATCCACGCATGTCAGCAAGTTTCAGCTCCTGACTGGCTAAGTAACTGCGGTGCGTATGCCTCTAGTTCACCGTGAAGGAGGAATGACTTGTGCTCTGAGCTGAGACAGGCTTGTTGGGCAGTGTGCCCTGACCATCCACGACTCCTTTTTAATCCCCATGAATTGTGCAAGATCTGCATGAAGAAGTGTCTTGCCAAATTGTCTTCATCCCTTTTAGTGTCATTGGACTGGCTGATATATGAAAGGATCTCTAGTCAAAGATCTTTCTCAGTGCCCAAATTCCAGCCATACTGAACAAAGCTGCTTTTAAAAAGTCCAGAGTAAGGTTGTCCTTTTGTTTATGCACTCTGACATTGCATTCTACTCAGTTCATGTTCTTGGTGCTGTTTGCACCAAGATTTCCTTTTTGCTTATCACAAACTTGCAGTTGTTTGTAAAGCAGTAACCACTGAAATGATGATACTGCTTTAGTCTGTGCTGCTTCTTGAGGACAAAGGACTGAAAGAAACAGTGATGAATGTAGCAGAAGCACCCTCTGAAGCCAAAGCAACTTAGCCAATGTATCTTGTAACTGGTGGGTGTCTCAGAAGCAATAAGATTAAGTGGGTCACCTAGTGTACTTTGTGCTTGGTGCAAAGAAGCTTATTTAAATAAGATGACGAGAGGACCTGTGCCACAGTAGAGAAAGGAGACAGATTCCACAGAAGACCTTGACTATCCTCAAACATTATTGCAATACACCAATGGAATTTTAGTCTCACAGTTAGGAAATATAAGTCAGTATTGGATAGATGACTAAAAGACTGAAATGTCCCAGGACATGTTTTCAGTAGTGTATCACCCAAATAACAGTTTTTTTCCCAAATACATTCTCATATAGAAAAATTCTTTCTTTCACCTCCCTAACCACACTTCAGTTTGATAATATCTGTGTATTATATCACAGATGGAGGAAACATGGTCTGGAATAATGACTCTTTTCCAGGCAGAATATGATAATGACAGAGATGCAGTAGCGCCAATTTCCTTAAGGTTTGCTGATGCTGTTTTGAGTGTGTGCATGTGTGTGTTTGCATAAAATTCTTCTATTTAAATTCAGTTTTCATATTCCTCATTTGCAATTTATGATGTTTTCAAAATTCACATTTGTCTAATGTTTCAGAGAAATAATCTCAACAATGTTCTTTCAAAAGGGGAAAGGAAACTGTCTATTACTAAATCATCATAGACAGGGCAGTCAATTAGTGAATTTGTGTTTAGGAGAGTTTATGTGAATAGGGAACTAGGCTATCTGTTATTCATGAATTTAACTGTGTACAGTAAAAAAGGACATTTTCACCATGACACTGAAGTGATGGTGGTCAGAAGGTTGCAAACCTGTTGCTGGAGTTGGTGCTTATACCCTTCTTTCCTTTGAAAAAACACTTCTGCTGACATGAAGGAGGCATTGCTTTTGACTGAGAGGAACTTCCCTTCCTTGGAGAGGCTGCCCTAGACATGGACTTCAGTTTCAGAAAAGAGACCAGTCATGAATGTGGGAGGTGTCCAAGGAGGGCTTACAGGCTCTCCACTCCTGTCACTGCAATCACAAAACACAGTCCAGGACTAACTGTTAATAGTATCTGTTCTCTTCAACACAACAGCCTTAGAAATGCCGTAGACCTTGCCACATTCTCCTGATTCACTTCCTCTCACTGACACTTTTCATTATCTCTGGGTTTTGTTTACTGCCTGTGAATGGGGAGTGTTTTATCTGCTGCTGGAGTCAGCAGAGCCCGTCTTCAGGTGCTACTGCTTCATGCTTGAGTACCAGCCCCATTGGGATGTTAATATTTCTGGATGCCGTTGTGGTGGCATAAATGTGATTTTGAGCTGGCCCCTGAGACTTCCAGTCCAAGTGAGCAGGAAGGTATCTGCATCTGTCAGCTGGTCAGGACTAGCCAAAGGTTTTACAATTGTGTATCCTGCTCTGGGCTGTATTCTTTTACCCAGCTGTAGGGCTTACAGCAATTCTCCAAGGGCACCAAGGAGAGAAGCATAAGCCTTTGCATCTATTTATATATCTCCTATATATATATATATGTTCTCTGGCCACGTCTAAGTGCATCGGTAGTCCTGGAGGGTCTGACTGTACTCTCTACATCAGTCTATGGCCACAGAGGGAGCTGAGGCCTCTGGTCCTTTATGCTACCAGAGCAGGTGATGCCACTGGGGCTACCCTGGAGGAAGTAGGAGTCATTTCCACACTGTGCTTTGAGTATGTTGGTCTGTCTGCAGAAGGGCCTTCCCTAGTGGGAGCAGTTAGGTGTAGGGAGAACAGTGTCTTGGGAGGACTTGAGAGTCCAACTTCCCTACCTTTCCAGTCAGGAGGAGAAGGTCTTATCACTGCAGAGGCCTTTACAAGAGGAGGCTGTCTGGAGAGTAAAGAAAATGGAATAATGACTAAAGATATTTCTATTGTGAGGGGAAGATGTGAGCATGGGAGTAGATTAATATGAGGCTGGAGTCTCACTTTCTTACTGTCTCAGGCTGTGCATGATCCCTGTTTTGACACATATTGATTCCAGTTTCTCCCCTTCACTCCAGATTGGTTTCCATTAAAAATGAGGCATTATTTTTTCAAACAGAGAATTTCTTCCCTTTAACATCTTTTAAGTTAGTAAATGAAGTGTCTCAATAGTCACAACTATTACAAAGAGTAGCATATATCCTTTGCAGTGATGAACCAAGTGAAAGCATGTGCTTTCTTTTTTTTATTTTCTTTCTTTTAAAGAAGGAAGAAACGAATATGAAAGAATCATCAAAAGACACTTTTAAAACTTCATAGATACTTCATTAACATGGCACTGGAAATTTTATACTTGTTAATACAGGTAAAGATTTTGTTATGAAGTAGGATTCAATAATTGCATAGGGAGATATGAGAGTGTCACTCACCAGAAATATTTTGAAGCATCAAGAACATCCATTGCTGGGACATTCTGATATTTTGATTAGAAACAGATGAATTTTTGTGCAAACTTTCTGCAAATCCTATCACAGGATGTCTTTGTCACAGTCACTGAAGGAAAAATCCCCGGGGAGCCTAAATAGTGTCACACAATGTTGTGGACTTCACTATTCTTTATTCCCTATTCGAATGGAGGAGTGCATTGCAATACCTGTCTTGTACGGTAAGTCTTAGAGTGGGTTTTGTATGTGAAGCAAGTTTATTGTGTGTTAATAGAATCAGAGATTAGTGTTTGAACTAAAAGTCTTGGTAAGAGTTGTAAAATAAGAATCATCAAGAACATTGTGAGCTTCCTTTTCTGCATGCTGTCTCCACGTGACTAGATTAGAACTGGTTTGTCAGAATTCTTGTCAGAGTGAAAACAGGAGTATACGCGGTAGAGAGGGTCATGCCGCATTTGATCTTTCCCCTTTCAGGCATTTTTATGACCTGAGAGGTGAGTGTCAGTAAATCTTTTACAAGCTTTGCAAGGAAAAATAGCAAGATGTGTGTTAAAATATTACCAGCAATAAAGAGAACTTTTTATTTTGGGGGGTGAGATTGGAAAAGAAAATACAAAAGTAGTGAGAGCATTAGAAAACTTCATGTTTTTCTCTAGAACATCTCATAAGTCTAAGTAATGGTCCATTTCTCTGGTTATTTGGCAGATTTCAGTTAACTTTTAGAACTTGTGGCACTAAAATGAACAAACTTGCTTAATTCAGGTTCCTATGTTTTAAGAATTTGTTTAATATACTTATTGTTGCTTTACAAGAGATTATTTTTAAAGATTTTTGTTCTAAAAGTTGATCTCTATGTACTCGCAAACATACTGCATTGTGGGATGATCACAAACACAGGCAACTGCTATCAAAAATCCACAAGGTTTGCAAAACTGGGAGACGTGAGCTCTTGGCGGGCCAGCAAGCTCTCATCTGTCAGTTATGTGAAACAGATAGACTTGAAGGACCATTTGGCCAGTAAGATTTCAGTGTATTTTTTTGTTTTGTTTTGTTCTTTTGGTTTACTCTCTCATTTTCCTAGGTCAGTGATGTGCAGCTGAGTCAGACAGGGCCCAGTCCTACTTCTCATCCCTGTCTTTCATATTAGTCTCCGCCGAGAATGCACAAACCTCCTCTTTCAAAATATTTAGATTTAAGGATTGGAGATTTTGGGCAGTGTTTAAGCACATGGTTGTATGGGTCATAGTAGAAATCCTGTTAAGCACCACAATAATCCTTTAAGGGTGGTAGTTTATTGTTTTCTATGATGTCAAAATATCATTTAAACTAAAGGCTGTTTCTTGCTGAACCCAAAAGCCAATAGGATCCCAAAAGCCAATGATCCAATAGGATCATGCCTAATAACTGAACTGAAAATACCTTATCTTCTCACAACTCAAAATGTGTTTTTATATCCTTATTGAAACAGGTGGTAGAGTGAGGCTGGTTGAATTGCTTATGAATGAAGACAAAAGTGGACCTAAACGTAGCCTCTCTGTTCTAGGCGTATGCTGGTATAGACGAAAGGGAAAGAAGGAACCCCAGCAGAGTACAGCAATCTCCTGCAAGCAGCGAGCTTCACAGAGATTCAAGTCAAGAAAACTGGAAACTTCTATGATGATATTGTAGGAGGAATGAAATTCTGTCTTATTCTGTCTTGTTAGGTGCATAAGTGGGGAAATGTGATAAATTTTTCATAGGCAATAGTCATCAGCTTAGCTTTAGCTAAGGCTTTGAACTCCTTTGGGAACTGATATCCTGATATAAGGTTCTCTAATGGTAAAGGTTGAGTGTGTTTGTACTGTGATTCAGAATATGGGAAAAAGAAATCAACATCAGTTCCACAACAAATAACCATGAAAGAATTGTGTTAAGGAAAGCTTATACTGACTGGTTTGTTCACTTTTTCCACTTTATCTTCGTTTTGTTTTTAATTCTTTCTCAATTTAGCAAGGTGTCTGGCAAATGAAAACTTTATTTTGAATTAAAAGAATAAAAAAAGAAAAAGAAAATCTTAATTTTTAATTAGTATTCTACTAGCTTCCTGCAAAACAGAAATGATGACTGTACTGAGCTCTATATTCATATTCCATGGGGGCCAATATACCATAGATACAGGGTATATTAGAGGATTCACAAAAGGATTGGATACTTACAGGACAGCCATGTGACTTGTTATTGGAGGAATAAATACACTTCACATCCAGAAGTTCAGGGCCTCAATCCCAATAAATAACTGGTAGGAGTGGATTTATTCCTCCAGTGGGGAGATGTTTTGTTTGCACAGGTATCTTCTTGCTACCTGCCTCCTGCTATTTCTTAGAGAAAAATTTGATAAAGCATAACTTGCTTTTGCAGGTGTACTCTGAAGACTTGGAGCCGGAACTGCTTGGAGAGCATAATAGAAAGGGAGGCTCTGCACATGTGGCTTGAACACTAGTTATAGCTGCAGCAACTTTTGTAGTTGCTAACCTTAATTTTGACACTTTATACTTTAAGTGTTTGATATCACAAAGTAAATATTTATTGCAGGGTTGACTTTTAATTATTTTTTTGGAACACAGTCTCAGTTCAACCTGGAGCTTAACTGGTTGTTCTCTGTCCATACCCAGCTCAAACTTTTTCTTATTTTTGTGTATCTTTGTGTCTATATGGGGTATGCTGGAAAGATTAAGGCTCAAGGATACTAATAGACCCAGTTTCTACTGAACTTCTGCCAAGTGCAAAGACATCACAACTGAATGTCACTGTCCAGATATAGGCTATGGGTTTCCCACACCATCTCTCTCAAGTGTTGGTGACCTTTCAGCTCAGGGACTTTGAGTCGAATGAATGTGTTAATGCATCCCTGGGGACACTTGTTCTTTCAGATATCACTTCACTCTAGTTGAATAGGGTGTTTTTCTTATACTGCAGTCAAAATTTTATTTGGTCTGTGTCTAACTGTGTATCCGCATATATATTTGTTAATAACAGATATTACATCATGAGTGTCAAACTGATAAAATTTCCTATTTGTGAAGGAGACTCTTTAGTCTGCTTTTATTTATTTATTTATTTATTTATTGTGGAAGTGGGGGACCTAGCTTAGAACTATTCCACTTAGCAGTTCTGGGCATAATGTAATGTATGCTTTTAAAAGAGAGCATGAAGGCATGAAGGAAGGGACATATTGTTAAGGTAAGATACTAAAAATTCTAAAGTTAGAGATTTTTTTTACTTCAAAAATAATCTCACGTGAAAAATGGATACTTTAGCATCCTAAATGCATTACTATTGCCAGAAGAGAGCAGGGGAAGGAAAAAATTGAGTTGCTTTGAATCTTAATTAGAAAAGCCAAGATACATTCCTCTCCTTCCAGGAATGCTGAATATCTTATCATACATCTAATTTTCATTTCACATTTAAAGCATCATATTATTCATCACCTGAGTACCTAATGAAACAATAACTATGTATTTTAGCTTCCCTTGAAATTCTGCTGTTACTATATGTTTAAACTCTAAGAATGCTAAATAGGATACAGACATAATGTCATCAATTAATCAAAATGACAATGTTATTTATATGAAGCACAGGGAAAGAAAAGAGTAGTTGATATTTGAAATAGACTTAAATATACAAATAGTAGATTTTAAATAACATTAGAAAACTTTAAAATGCAAATTTTTACCCCCCAAAAATCAACAACACTTAGACTTCTGTTACTACCGTTTTTATGCATTTGTGTCTGCATTTACCTGGTTTTAGTTCCCTATTAAACAGCTACTTTTCTGGTATAGGTGCTTGTATCTCACTTGCCACTAGATGCTGCTGCTGTTGTGTTCTTAAGATAACATCAGCCTTTCTTACTACAAAAAAAACCCCTTAGGAGACGCTATGCATTCATTTACGTCCACAGCTAAAGTGTCATGTAATTTATACATTTTAGACATTGAGAGTTAAGGTAAAATTGTTAAGAGCATGTCTGTATTCAATATTTAATAAATACAAACACATTTTTATCAAACAACTTTCAATCTGGAAGTATACATGGAAGGAGAACATCTTTTATTTTAATTTTTGGTGGATTTCATCACTTGAATCTCTCATTAATTGCCATTAATATGAAGCAGAAAACAGGACACTACTTGACAAAATATGTTGCTAGTCCAGTAGACTTTGACTATAAAATATTCTTACTTTATCATAAGCAACCTTCTCAGGGAAACACCTGCAGGATGGGTACAATCACAAGCTGCAGTCTCAGCTAGCACTGTGTCATTGTCACCATGTAGCCATGAGACCTGGCCTTTGTGCTTGCATAGAGTTGTTCCTTGGATATGAACTCATTAGATTTTTGCTACCCTAGCATTAATTCATATAATGTAGAAAAAGAATCATGTAAAGTAGCTGGGATATTTATAAGTTTTTCTTCAACTTTCTCTAACCATATATGCCTGCAAACAGCAGAATGTGCACAACATTTTGTGTATGCTTTGGTGCTGATATTCTGCACACAACTACATTTTGTATTTTAGAGGTTGTTTCCCACAGTGACTGAATTCATGTTCCTGTGGTCAACGGGTGCATGTAAATAGATAACACCCAGAACCTTTTGGCTTTGGGGCAATTTATGAAAGTCTTTTGAAGGTACGAAAATCATTAGGAGGTGGGGAGTGAGTAGGAATTGTGCATTTCCAAAAGTCCTGACTTAAAAATGTACCTGATTTAAAAGAAAATTCCTCTTGGAGTTCAGGTCATGAGCTGTATTGCTAGATTAAAGAAACTTTTGATAGTTTAATGCATTGTTTTTGAGAAGAAAATGTTTTCTCTCTTGTATTACTTCTGCATGAGGTGAGCCTGTAAAAAGAGAATGCAGTTCTGGGAAATGATGTTTTTTTTCTGCTGTATGATGCCCTTGTTAAAACCAGGTTTCTACAGTGATGTGAGTGTCTGATGATCTCTTTCTTCACTTCAAAATTCATTTTAATCTCTGTATTTTTTTCAGGAAAAAATTCCTGAAAGCACAGTCTAAGTGTAATAACAAAACAATGCTAAATGAAAGATAGAAAAATCTTATATTCTTCTAAAACTAGAGTTTTAGAAAAACTACAAAACTAGAGTGGTGAATTTGATTCATTACTTTCAAAGTGTTGAAGTGTCAAAGTTTTGAAATTTATCTTCTCTGCCTACCTTTCCAAAAGAAGATATTTGTTTATGTATTTATTTTGCAAATGCCCTTTTAAGCTAGTTCCATTGTTTTAAAGACTAGGATAAGGTATTCTAATCCTTTGAGCCCCTGCAAGCACGACAGGGGCCTTCTGAAATTGAAGATAGGATCCTGGTTCTATAGACCTGGAACTTGAATCTTAGAGGAAGAACTCATGAAAGAAGACAGATCTTCTGAAAATGGTGGGCAGGAAGCAGGTATTTCCTGCATGGTATATTCTACAGGAAGGATATCAGTATCAGATGAAAGACAAATGAATATCACGGACCAGCTATGGAGCTAGGCCTGGGCATGGTGCAGTTTGCTTGCTCTTTTCTCTCATGGAACCAGTGTACACAGAGGTGGCAGAGTGAAAATGAGATAGGAAGAGGCATAGTGGAAAAGAGTGTTCAGAAGAAGCTAGTCTATTTTCAGGGGCTGGGTTAGAGGTAGTGTTCAGGCAAGGAGGAAAAAAAGCCTATGAAGACATGGTGGAAAGAGAAAGCCAAAACAAAGATTTCCTCTTCAGAGAGAATTTGCTTGTGAAAGTTTTTTGGTCTGGAAAATGTCTTGGTGTCCGTTTCTAAGACTCAGTTGAAACTAAAATTCTTCTCTTCCAGCTGATGTGCAGACTGCAAGGTAGAATTCCCCTTCAAACTATGTTGACTAAGTCTTACACTTCTCATTTCCCTCCACTGGGGGAAATGGTGGGTAGTCTTCCCTACTTTTGCCTAAGCTGACTTGAAGACTTACCCCTTGAGCTCAAAGATTTCTTACAGCGCAAACAGACATTTTAAATGCAGCAACTCTCTCTTGAATGGCTTATGTTGTTTATGGACCTTCTGACAGAGGTTTCAAATCATCTTTATTATATCCTGTATCATTGTGAATTAAAATTTAAAAAAATGCTGTCCATTCAGGGACAGAAACTGTTATTTACAGTGTTGTCAACCTCTAGTCCTCAAAGATTATGAAGACCTGCAAATCATAAGATTTATTTTAGAAGTATTGGGGGCATTTTTAACTTGTTTTCCCCTTTATGAGTCTCTGGACATGTTGTTCATGTTTATGAGCTTCCCTGCACAGCCAAACAGTCTGGTAGCATCTCTGTCTTTCTCTCTTAATAAAAGCCAAGATTTCACTTTCTCTGATTCTCTTTTTTCCTGAGAAAAACAAACGCTAAGGGATAGATATAGGAAAGAAGCACCGGTATATTCAGGATCATCAGAGGTGGTATTCATCACAAATGAACCTTATCTGAATGGGTCCCCTAGGTTCTTTTTGTCGCTAGGGCAGAGAAATAGGCAAGAATAGGCCACGGTGCAGCTAGTCCATTCTGCCCAAGTAGGATCTCATGATACAGATACCCACATGTTGCAGTCATTGGGGCAGTGGGTTTCAGCCAGTTCCTGCAATACCTGCAGTGCCAGCGCAGTGTTACCTACCTATGGGTTAAGCGGCATGAAGGTGACTTTGCCAGGAGCTGCAGCCTGTGAGTAATTTGTTCTGAACGCTCGCTTGCTCTCTAGACAAAGCAAGGTGTTACATCCTGCAGCAACCAGGCACCAGCACGAAATAAAAAGTGAGATTGACCAAACAGCTAGCAGCAATGTGTGGGGCTGACTCAGTCCTTTGTTGATTCTCCACCCTCCTGCCCTTAAAAAAACAGTTCAGAGAAATGATTTTGCTTATTCAACTGCACCAGCAATATTAGTTTCATGCTAAAGAGTAGCCTGAAGGAACTGGTGGTATCTGTGAATTAATTACCCTTTTAAATGAATAAATTAAGTGGCTAAACATGACTCCTATGCCTTTTTTCACCAAGAAAATGTTAATTTACCCTTGAACAAGGAGTGCAGCAGAAGTAGCCCATGTTATTTGTTGGAAAAAGGCATCTTTCATACATGTGTGCCTGTAAGCTCTCCCAAATGCTTCCTCCCAGCAAACAGTGGGCACACAGCACCAAGTGCACCTCATTATCTTCTGCACTTGTGTTTTCTGTCCTCCCCTTACCCCTTCCAGCTCTGCCACTGCCTGTTTTCATCCTTGCTGAGTAAAGCCCATTGTAATTGTCAGATCCGCAGGGCACACAGCTGTCATTGCATGTGTTTGTAACGCACCCTGCATGTCCGCGGAGTGCTATGACTCAAGAGAATGTGCTTGGTCACAGCCAAAGGATGTGACTAGCCAGTGTGAGTAGGGCACGAGCTGATTTTTGCTGGCAAAGATTTAAAGGAGTGATCTCAGAGTCCCTTTGTTGCTTTGGAAGCTGAAGTCATTCTTTTTAAGAATCAGCACCTTTATTTGGAAGTTATGCTATCAGCTCTGTCACATAACAGTTTTAAGGGTCGATCAGAAAGAGGTCTCTAATTTTTATTCCCAGCAAGTCCAGGCTGGAGGATCTGAAAGAGCCTGAAGCCCAGTTCTGCTTGCCAGGTCAGTGTCAGAGCCAGCCCTGATCGCTTTGGCAAAGCAAAGACATAGTTGGTCTCATCACAGCCTCTTCCCAATTCTCTTGCTAAATGACAAGCACTATGAAGAAGACCTCCTCCTCACTTGAAGTGCAGAACTGAGCTGCTTTTGATCTTAGTGCTTTTGCTTGCAGGGTCATTGCTTTGACAGGGACAGCTACTCTTGGCCAGGTTCCTGCTGTCTGCAGTGACAAATTTCAGTGCAAAGCTTTCTTTGCATTGAAAGAATGGTCTGCATTGTCTTTAATTTTTGTAGCAAGTGCTTTGGTGTGTGCAGGCAAACTAAAATTTTGTTTGCTGCTTTTGTTTCCATGCTTCTACAAGGACTTCTTGTGACAGCTTGTTTTGCTAGGTGTATTTCAAATGTGTGATTTTAAGAATGTGTTCTAGCGCTAGGTATGGTGTCATCCTCCTAGCATCCTTTAACCATTGTATAAGCTATTTGCCATCAGCATAACTAATTTTAGCAGAATTTTGGTTGAGAAATGAGACTGTTAAGCATGGATAATATAGTCTTCATATTTCTCACAAAAAGCGTCTTTACTGCTTGGCAATTAGCTCCGGACTTTGTTGTTCCACCTGATGAATTTTTGTCTGTGTTGCTCTTTCAATTGTGAGATTGAAGAGTGGTGATTGCCTCTGCAGAGAAATGTTGGGTCAGGTGTGCAAAGACCCTCTGCAAGAGAAAGACAGTCCTGAGAGACTGTTTTGCATCATTGAGGGTGTCCCCGCTTACACTGGTATTGCCAAAGGATGGACACGTAGAGGAAAAAAAAACACATGATTTTTGGTTTGCTGATCTCCTAATCGTGTTCAGGACTGTGAGCCAAGCAAAATTTATTGCTGCATCTGAGGAACAACTAGTGCCCAGTTATTCTGTGTTATTTTTGTTTTCTTGGTGGTCTGTCTGAACAGACCGTCTGTTTCCTCCGATTTCCCAGTTCTTGCTCTGAAATTTGATTTGTGTTGATTTCCCATGCACTGCAGACTATAGCTTCAGAACAGAATTCTCTTTATCTTCCCTTTATTTTTTTCTTTTTTTCAGCCTGGTTTGATTAGTGGCAAATCTTTCAACAACACTTCAGCTTTAGTTATGATCCCATAACTACTGAGATAGATATTATGTATGAAGATATTTTATTTTCCTTCAAGCAAAATGGAAATGTTATACTTCTGTATAAATGTTGTAAATTCTCAATGAAAAAAAATCCACCCTAGTTAAAGTAAAACAACAACAGCATTTGTTTATTTATCTGTACTTTGTTTATTTATCTGTATATAGCCTTAGAGACTAACACGACATTCTATAGAACTGGAGGCAGCTCATATCTGCCTTAAATCTTTGCTTCAAGTTTTCTTTGCAAATCCAAAATTAAACACTGCAACATCTCACTTGGTTCAGAATCTGAAAGATACTTTAGTGACCACAGTGAAGAGGAAATATCAAGCAAAAGAAATTGGTAGGAGGAATATCTGGCTTGCCAAGGTTTCTTTTCTGAGTCAAAGTGCACTATGGGGAGAACATAATAAACCAGCCGAAAAATAACATTGCTGTGCATTAAAAGACGAACTGCAATGAAAATATGATTTATGAAAGGGAAAGATTTTTGTAACCATTTAGAAATGAATCTATCTTCATGAAAATGCAGCTGTTTAAACTGGCTTAAGTATTTATGTTTGACCTTGATCTTTCAGCCTCTGGTAAGAAAACATTAGCAGTTTTCTTTAGAAAAAAACAGCAGTTAATCAAGTTGCCATTGGGTGTAGCTATTGTGTTACTCTCTCCCTAGGTGGTCACATAACAAATACAGAACTGCTTATTTTTGCTATATAGACAATATAGAAAAATACTTTTCTGTAACAATTTCAGATTCGTCAGTATTTTCTAAGGATGACAAAAATCGTATTAATTATTAGCATCCCCTACAAACTGGAAAGAAAGGATTTGTTATATATCCATTATTCTAACTGACACATATTTTAAACATTAAACTATTGTAAAAAATGCAGGCAGTATGTTTTGTGTTTAAGCTTGAAGTTGGCATACTTGAGGAGATGTGCCTTTCCCTACTTTGAATAAATTTGGTTTTGAAATAACAATGATCTGGAGGAGTGGAGAAAAACCCACTTAAACCTAATGAAACCTCGAGAGTATGCAGAGATGTTTCATAAACAGATTCTGTGTGCCTAGCAGAACTTGTTGTTCTACTCCCACGTGATTAGTCGTTCTCATGGGAATAATGGGAACTAAATAAACGGTTCTCCCTCTCTCTTCCTCCTTGCCCAGCATATAGGACACAGAAATATAGGCACAGAAAAAAAAGTACCAAGTCAAAACAACACAATAGATATTTAATTTTCTCAAACAGATTGAGGAGAAAGATACTTTGAGACAGGTGCCTATTACAAATTCAAAAGGCTGCATCTATGCTGCTTAGCAAACTTATACTATATTGTATATCTAATGATAGTTAGATCCATCACTTTCACAATGGGAACAACACAAATCACTTGGTACTGAGTGTCCTTACTCCTGCCACTCTCAGGACTCCTCTGATTTAAACCTCCTGAGGGCAAGGAGAAGGACGTTCCTCCTGCATCAAGGATGAGTCTGTTCCTTGTTCTTCCACTGCAGTGAAAGGGATATATGGCTTCCCAGGGAAAAGACAGAAGTGTTGCGCATTCACTGCTTTCTTTGTACATTGCAGAAGCAGTTTGCAGTGCCACAACTGACATCTAGCAACTCATTTGTGGCTGCTCGCTGCGATTTGTCTTCCCTGTTGTAGCTTCCTTCAAACAGAGACACTGTTTTCTAAGTTGTGCTGCATGGCTTCAAACACACTTTTGATTTTAGCACTAGCAGCTTAAAATTTTAAGGGGTCTATAGGTGAGTTCTGAGCACCTTAAAGTTTCAGATGACACAAGGGACTTGTTTTGGGAGTAGTGTAAAATATCCATAAGGAAAATAATTATCTATATTGATTAAAGTTGCCATTCATTAAGGAGAGGAAGTTTTAATGCTGATTCTCATTAAGGCATTGTAGCATGACCAGGTGTTCACATCCCTTCACATGGGACTGTCTGTCAACAGACCATTCAGCAGCTGTAATTACTGAATGTCAGGAGTACTCAAGGATCTATGTGGGGAGCCAGGGAAAGGGCAGGCATCAGCTTAGGGAACTAAGGAAGGGTGGATGAAATGGATGACAAATGAGTATGGGATTCCCTCAACCAGGTTCAGTGGCAACCACTAATCTATGTCTTAACGAGGGACATTTCCACAGACATTTTAAACACGCAGTTATCTTCTCATTTACCAAAGCAGTTTGTTTGGGATCCAAGTTGCCTGAGACATCTGTTAGCTCAATGGAAATGGCCAATCACCTGTAGTAAATGATTTGATTGTATTTTAATTAAAAAAAAATCAACTAGAATATCCCAAAGACTCAAAAACAAACACTAGCAGAGTAAAAGAATATTAAGAATTATTTTTAACATGGAACATCTGGTTATTCTGGATCAGGAAACTGATAATCAATACAGAGAAAACATCTGGTACTCATATAAGAAAATGTGTCATTAAGATACTATCATTTAATTACATTTTGTGTACTGTAGACATTTTGTCTAGTTATTCAGGGAACATAAAGAGGAGATATATATATTTTTCCCTGCCCTCATTTTAGCTCTTGTAGTCTGATCTTTCTACAGGGGTTAGTAAAGCCCAAGGTGCTGCTTATTCCCCTGGGTTAGGAAAGCCAGGGAGGGTCCTATGGCTTCCCCTCATTCAGCAGTCACGCTGGGTTAGCATAGATGCAGGGAGCAGGTATTATTTATGTTTCTGTGACATTTCCAACATCTCCAGGAGTGTGGAGCCTTAGTAGATTTACATTGTACCTCCACACAAAGCTGTCTTTCAGCACTCTGGCTGCGATGACTTTTTTTGGTTGCAGTGCATCAGAAGGACTTTTCAGAAGTGTGACAGCAAAAGGTGCATTGAAGAATAAAAGATGAAAGAAACGTTAAAAAAAAAAAAAAGAGGAACTAAGCAACTGTAATGTTTCTAAAGACAGGGAACAACCTAAGTACCACATTAAAGATAGCTAAATTAAATTTAAAAAGAATTACTAGCAGTACTTAAAACAGTACTTGCCTATAAGACAGGAGATGAGAGAGGTATGGAAATAAATTTTCCTAAATCCTATACAGCCATTTGGAAGGGGTTTCCAAGCAACCAGAACATGCAGATATCCCCAGGAGGAAGAGGTTTTATGAATGGCTTGAGACACAAAGACGAAGGAACAGATGAAACTGGTCTGGAAGCAGGCCGGGAGGATGCTGGGGTGGAGAGTTCCTGCCGCAGACCCCGGCCCTGCAGCCAGAGCCAGAGGCTGAGCTGACCCTAAGTTGCACCAAACATTAGCCACCAATTTAAAAGAAAATGAGGGGAAAAAAGCAAATGTACAGCAAATATAATAATATACAGCAAATGCAAGAACTTAAGTGAAAGATCTACGTCTTGTGCCATGCTTTCAGACCTAGCATTAAAATGACTGGGCAGGAGTATGTATCCTGCTGGACTTAACTATCTTTATTTTTTGAAAGACTGATGTTTACAGTTCCCCAGTACTATATTCTAGCTGCTTAAGAAATGTTCTTCTTAGCCTTTGTCCAGGCTAAGAAGTCAGTAATTGTTCACTCATTCTGGCATTATGAGCTGGAATTAATCACAAAGGAGAAAGTGAATATTTAAAAATAACTAGTTATCTTACCAGATATATGGCAAAACATGTATAATTGAGTGTGAATGATTGATATCACTGAAAAAATTCTTCTGTTTTTTTTTTTCTCTTGTCAAAATAGTTGTAATATTTCTAATTATGGTGAATTGGGTTTTTAGAATACAGTTCTATGTATCCTGAAGTATAAATAAGCAGGACACAAAACTCTATTTCAGCTTTGGGAAGATAAGTTTCATATGCTTATATCTTTATATAACCTAAGAATCAATTCCTTTAGTCACCAAGTTTAAGAGTGTCTATCCCAACAAGTTTTGAAGCGAGAAGATTTGGCTTTTTTTTTTTGTCTCATCTTTCTTGTTTTATAAGTATGTAGCTTCCTCACCTCTCTTCTAAAAGTAAACTCATTGGGTACATCTCATGCATCTCTAGAGATCACAGTGCACCCAAGCTCCTGGGGCTGAATCCTCGTGATAGCAATGTGTCTGCTGCTGCTCCTGCAATACTGTTCAGGGACAGTATTGCAGATCACCAGTGTCCTGGGGCTCCAGTACTGACCTTCTCCAAGTGACATGTCTACAGGTCATTCTTTATCTTTTATAAATTTGCTTGGTAAATAAACAAGGTAATGATTGTCTCAATACCAACTCACAATATGTCACCCGTGTCAGTCTAAGGACCTAGCTTCTCAGACTATTTCAGTTTTTAACTGAGGTTACCGCAGGGAGTAGCTGCTAGGAGGATCTCAGTGGGCTTACATGCAGCACATAAGCAGCATAACTGCTTATCCTCATTTTGTTTAGAAGATGAGATTATGAAGTTTTCAGCTGTTTGAGGAAAAATGTGGAAGTCTGGGAGATTTTCATTTGTTGCATTGCTTTGTAGATGTAGACATGTAAATTGGATCTGGGTAGTCACCATCAAACATCTACATCTGAAGAGGATTGGAGCCAGAGCAAAACCTGTCTTAAAGTCTCAGAATAGCAATCTCTTTTGTGAAATGCCCATTAACAGTGGCCACTGCACATATATGCACTAATTTTGAGGGCCAACAAGAGCTCAGACCAGTAAAGCAAATCTGAAAAGAGAAAAACCTTCCTAGGGATGCTGAAAGCTTGGCTGCAGCCTTTGTCTTGTGCTGTGCAAGATGCCATGTCAAATGTCTCAGGATACTTAGCTAGTACAGAGGAAATAGAATAATTTATTTAGGCACTTTTTTTAAGCAAAAAAAAAAAATCAAACTTGTAATGGTTAAGAGCCTTAGGTGAAAAAAAAAACAAAAGTGCTAAAATGATTAAGCTAAAAAAATTCTAATGGAATTACAATATCTGCATCAAAGCTGACTGTCTTTTGGTTAGTAAAAACTAAAAATCCAAAGCTGAAGAAGACCGTAAACACTGCTGAATATGTCTGTAGTTGTTAGATGGCTTGAGTGTATTCAGCAGGGAAAAGCATAGACCAAGTTGGCCATACTCCAATTTTCTTACTATGCTCCAAGATCAGCACATACCTGAAGGAATGTCAAAGAAGTGATCAGCTTTGAGATTTTCTTCTGGCTCCTGGCAAAGGAGCAGAATTAAAACCGTGAGTTGAGTAAATCGCTGTTATAGTGAGGTACAGTCTGTAGAAGTTTATGTTTTCTTTCTCTCAAATTTTCTTTTCAAAGTCCAAGAAACATTTCAACAGCTAATGGAAAACATGAATCATGCCCTTCTTTGATGGATTTGTAGTGTGTATCTTGATGACCATTTAATTACCAGGAACCACTATGAGCCTTTGATCCAACTTTAAGTTTATTTCTGAAAGTCCAAAGATTTTTAAGAGTTACTTTTGAGTAAACAAACACTGATTAGCTATGGTTTAGATAGGCAGTTAACCCATTAATGCAATATTTGATTTCTGTCTCTGTTTCCAGTCGTCTAGCTAAGAAGCAGAAGAAAAATAAGCCACTTATTCATTCTATATGCCTCAATTTTTTTCTGGTTAAAAAGGTTTTTCTCCATTCTGAGAGTGGCACACCATAGGTATTTCACTAAAATATTGTAGGTGCACAGAGGTATTTGAAATGTCTTCAATGTAAACTGCTGCTTCTACTTCAGAGGCAATCTCTAAATTAAAGAGAATCATTTGGGAGAATAGCTAGAGATATGTCTGAATGCTTTGAACTGAGTTAGTTAGAAAAATATTTGACTTCTTTGAAAAAGTAAAACCAATATAGACCTGATTCTCCACTCTGTCGTCCTAATTTTGTATCAATATAACCTCATAGACCTGTGTGGAGCTAAACCAATACACAGATCAGACAAGAGACATGAGAGCTGGTCTCCTGTGTGTCTTGGGAGACATGCTGCAACGCAGCCTGTTTTCCCATGTTGAAATCAAAATTCAAGAGAGACCAGCCACATTAAAATACAAATTCCCCTCCTCAGACCCCAAGTCCCCTTTTCTTCAACAAAGCTAATATTTTAATCAAACAGTTTGGAAAAAAAAATCCTGTTTCCTATTTTTGTTGGAAGCAAAACTAACTTCTGAGGCGATGAAGATTAAATGAGGTTAAAAAGATAATCTGTGAAAAACTAGAAAATGTCCCAGTCCTTGACGCGGGTCAAGGGAAGGCCACAGACCCTTACATCCCTGCAGAATACAGATTTTAGAGGGGCTCTTCTCAGATACAACAGTCTGCTCTGACAGATCCCATTGTAGGAGAAAGAGTGCATATGTATTCAGAGAATACATAATTAACACTATAGGGATAGATGTTATAAAGCTTTCCTGATAGGATCTGGGAGGACTGCAGACCTCCCATTTAATATCAGGCCATGTTTAGCAACGTTGGGTAGCGGGGGGCGTCACTTCCTTATAATTATGTTCAAAGATAAAAAGACCGTTGTTTCCAAAGTCATTCTGGAAGGAGCGGCTTGTGGGCAGAAATAATTCAATATTAGAAGGAAGATCCCAGTGAGAAACTATTTTTGTATGGGCAGATGGATTTCAAAAACGCAGTTGGCTCAGTGCTGTTCCTAATCTATAATAAGAAACTGTTGTTCTGTGTGATATCCTGACCATATGCTAAAGCCAGAGGATAGTCTATTATAAAAGAGTGAAGAGTGTTTTATCTTTCTGAATTTGTGCATACGCTCCATGGCTCATACGTCTTCATCAGACAAGGAAAGCTCAGAGGATAGCAACAGATATTCCTCTTGAGCCTTCAAAGTTCTGCCCGTATCGTAAAGATGGAACATTCTTCATCTTTCCTGAAAAATGTGTTTTTCAAAACAAACAAAGGAGACTTAACTTTCAAATTCAGAGTTTTTATGATTCTATCTCTAAGACCTATACATTATCGTCTTCCTTGCTGGTAGGAGCGGGCACAAGGCAATCTAGTCATATAGAAAAAAAGTTTAGTCTACTAGGGAGAAAAGTAGCTACTTACACAATGTTTACTCTCTCATGCAATTCTGTCATGCCTTTTTCCAAATACTTTCCTAAATATAATCCTAAAAATACTCTTTTCTCTTTTCCCCAGAAACCCTGTTTTGATTTACGACCCCCTTTTTTTGGCTCTGCAGGAAGACAGAGCAGCCACATCAGTGGGCTATAAGAGTTTCATATCAGTGCCTTAAGGAAAACAGTAGCACAAAAAAAATGGGCTGGATATAAGTATGCAAAGCATGAAAAGGCAAAGTTAGATTCACCTTCTGGAAGAGGAGCAACTCAGCAAATAAAAAAAGTAACTAGGAAAAAAGTCTGCAGGCTCAATCCTTCCTTGGCAACGATTTAGTGCAGAGTGAGGACTGAACTGGTATATAAAAATGGTATACAGAGCCACTGAAAGCAAAGGGAATGGCACTGCTGGACTCTGTCAGCAGTTATTCCAGATACAAACTTCTTGAAGATCTTCTGGCTTTTAAAATAAACTGTAGGAGAGAAATTGCTCATGTGTCCTTAGCCTCACATTGTAACAGTCTGTAAATAAGACTTACAAGGAAATAATAAATGGCATTTAATGCTAAAGCCATTTCTGTAGTGGCCTGGCCAGAAAAAAAAAATGGCAAGAAACCTGCCAGAATACCTCCATCCCACATATTACAACTGCTTTCACATTTTTGTAGTTGTGTCACAGTGAAAGATACGTAAGATGTGGATATGAAGATATGTAAGATGCTGTTATTATGAGAGGCTGCACATCTAACAGTAAACAATGTTAAAATATATCTTTGCATAAAGTTATATTCCTTTTGCGATCCTGTAATGGTTGTGGTAATGAAGGAAGAGGGGAGCCTTAAGTAGGGAGAGCATTTCTTGTGTGTGCTGGAGCTGCTGCTCCCTGTCTTCACAGATATTCTCAGATTTCCATAAGTAGAATCATAGAATCACAGAATGCCTAAGGTTGCAAGGGACCTCTAGAGGTCATCTAGTCCAACCCCCCTGCACACGCAGGGCCACCTAGAGCACGTGGCACAGGGCTGCATCCAAGCGGGTCTTGAAGATCTCCAGAGAAGGAGACTCCACAACCTCTCTGGGCAGCCTGTTCCAGTGCTCTGTCACCCTCACTGTCAAGAAGTTCTTCCTTAAGTTCCCGTGGAACTTTTTATGCTTCAGTTTGTGGCCATTTCCTCTGCTTCTGTCAGTGACCACCAGTGAAAAGAGGCCAGCCCCATCCTTCTCACCTGCCTCACTGAGGCACCTTGAGGTACTTGTACACACAGATCAGGTCCCCTCTCAGCATCCTCTTCTCCAGGCTGAACAGGCCCAGCTCCCTCAGCCTCTCCTCATAGGGCAGATGTTCCAGGCCCCTGATCATCCTAGTCGCCCTGCGCTGGACTCTCTCCAGCAGTTCCACATCCCTCTTGTACTGTGGGGCCCAGAACTGGACACAATACTCCAGATGTGGCCTCACCAGGGCTGAGTAGAGGGGTAAGATCACCTCCTTCGAGCTGCTGGAGATGCTCCTCTTAATACACCCCAGGATGCCATTGGCCTTCTTGGCGATGAGGACGCACTGCTGCCTCATGGTCAACCTGTCGTCCACCACGACGCCCAGGTCCTTCTCTGCAGAGCTGCTCTCCAGCAGGTCGGTCCCCAGGCTGTACTGGTGTCTGGGGTTATTTCTCCCCAGGTGCAGGACCGTGCACTTGGCCTTGTTGAATTTCATGAGGTTTTTGACCGCCCAGTTGTCTAGTCTGTCCAGGTCCCTCTGGATGGCAGCACAGCCCTCTGGAGTAACCGCTACTCCTCCCAGCTTCGTATCATCTGCAAACTTGCTGAGGGAGCACAAGTAACTATTATAATGTTGTCCCTCCTGGCCAAGATGCAAAATTTGAGAAAGGTTTTGACTGTTACTGAAACCTGCATGGAAGAGACTACAGGACATAGCTGTGTCTCAAAAGTCAGTGGATTAGCCCAACAGCTTTCATGATGCTTCTGTCAGGAAAGGTCATTGGAGAGCTAGTTGAAAGGCTTCCACTGAGTTATACAAGCAGCACATTTAGCCTGTGCTTTTTTTCTAGCTTAACATGCATTTTTCAAGTGACCTATTTGCTGACAGGTGTGTTGAGTGTCGGGAACCTAAACATAATTTCAAATGATATCGGGTACACTAGAGCAATGGTACCACGTCACAGTTCACAGCGGGATTTAGCGCAGTAAGAGCCTTGGAGCTGCGCATATTTATTTCAAAAGGAGGCCAGCTATAGGTTAGCACATGCTAGCTGTTCCAGAAAAGCATCGTGCTAGCCTTTCCAAGCCAGC
Organism: Crypturellus undulatus; assembly: GCA_013389825.1. Taxonomy (NCBI): domain Eukaryota; kingdom Metazoa; phylum Chordata; class Aves; order Tinamiformes; family Tinamidae; genus Crypturellus; species Crypturellus undulatus. Next base: position 71,883 of record VWPW01031894.1, on the reverse strand, counting down.
TGCAAAGTCATGCCTCTCTACATCCACACTCTGTGGAATTGTGCAGGTGCCGACAGCAGTCCCAAGGGCAGCAGTTTGCCCTACTTCTTCAAAGGGCTCGTTGGTTTAGGTGACACATCTCTCCTCTCGGGGAACTCAGCACCCTCTGGACTCTTCAGGGTGGACAAGTATTCCGTGATTTCTAGTTTGGCTTGACTTGACCATATTTTTCTCCTACATTTCTCAGCAAGCACTTACACTTTTAGTCAAAAAGGTATAAAAAAAGGGAAATAGATCTTGAAATATATCTGTAACAAGGGCTGATTTCCTTCACAAAATTTCCTCTTGGCTTCCCAAACATAATTATTTCCAAAGGAAATTGAATAATTTTATAGTAACACCTTTAATGTCTTTCAGGCAGTTTTGATTTCAGTATGAGTTTTGAGTATGTAACTTAAATGTAGTTTGCATTGGAAAAGCTCAGAGATATACATTATTATACATGAAACCATTTATAGGCAAACAAGAATTAACTAATACAGTGAATTGCAAAGCATGTTTCTCTTCCTCTTTTGCCTATGGTCCATAGAACTTTCTCATACGGGATCAAAACCAAAAATAAATACAGATGTAAAACATTGTGAATATTCTGCTCTTTTGTTCCACATGTTTGAAAAGTGCTTGCTCATAGAGTGCAAAATTTTCAGTTATGATTTTATAAAAGCTATTTTATTTTCCATATGCTTTTCTTCCCTCCTCCTTGATTTCCCATTTCTCCAATGTTTGCCTGAAAAAAATCAGATGCAAGAGAGGTAGATGACAAATTCAATTTTCATATACTCATTTTTTTGGATAAATACGAAATTAAAAACTGATGTTTTAATTATAGGCCTCTTTTAAATCAATGTTTACTGGGAGAAGTTCAGCCAACTGCAGAAGTAATAGAGCTAGCTACTGTAAGCATGATGTCTGTCTGTCTTGACTTTGCTTCGTTGTATGCCACTGTCTAAAATTACTCGATTCCATGAGCTGTGAGGCACAAAGCTTGAATATTGTTGTTCCTGTCACACTGTTGTGTTACAACAGATAGCAGATGCCATTTTGCTTTCACATGAGGCCCAAGATACTGTGAGATCTATTGTTTTGAAGGGCAAGACTGCAACACGTTACATGAAGCTTCATATATCAAGACAAGGAGAAAAGAAATAAAAGGAATGTTTGGAGGGGAGACAGAATGAAATGTGTACTTTATTAACTTTAATGGAAAGAAAAGTAGAATCAAATTAAACTCAAAAAGGATTCTCTCAAAAAGGATTCTTTAAAATGATGCTGCATATAGTTGGTTTGTTGTAATAAATTAAGAATAAGTACAATATAATCTAGAAGAGATTGTCCTAAATATAGAAAATACAAAATCAGTTGACCGACCTATTAATGGTGGAGAGAGTAAACAGAATATTTTCACATTTTAAAACTACAGAAATGGAGTAAGTTCATAAGTGCCCAAAAAATAAAACACTAAAAAGGATGGATGGGAACAGACTGAATGGATAGGATACATCCAACCTAAGTTTTGACTCACTGTGTAGGCTGATCAATATATTCTTCATATATGCTGTTTCTGATGAGACCTACCAGGTTCTATGGCCTTTGGGGAGAGTATTTTGAATGCTTGTAGAAACAGATAAGACATAATTTGACATGGAAAAACAGAGATTATCGTTCTGTCAGGAGGGTCCTGAGATTAGAGGAGATGTGATTTATGTGCAGAAAGGACTCAGAACTGGGGAAAAAAGAGAGTATACTCCATTGGAGAAAAATGTTATTTTTGGCCTTGTTAAAGGAATTGGAATTCAAATATATAAAACATATATATATATAAAACAAACAAACAAAAACACTCAAAATTAATCAGAAAAGAGAACAAAGTTTTTAACTTGGGAGGAATTCTTTCCAGATTTCTGCCTAATCAGCTCACCATTTTTGAAATTCATTAGTTGTGTGATTATGTGAGTATGGGTCATCAAAATGTGCTTGAGTATTTGCCTAAGCACTTTGCAAGAAACGTGTACATGAGGCATTTAGGGAAATGGTTTAGCAGGTAACAGTGTTGAAGGATTTGTGGTTGAACTGAATAATCTTGAAGGCCTTTTCCAACCATAATGATTTTATGATTCTATAGATACTTGGATACCTGAAACCACTGCATATTTCTCTAAAGGATTATTTGTCTTTTTCATAAATGTAAACAAAAGGATGAAATAACACTGAGACAGTGGCTTTAATACTGTGGTTAATGTATTCTGAGAGAGTAACCTAAGTATTGACTGCCAGAGAAGCTAACATTATAAATTTTATGGCACACAAACAAAAATTTCCATGAAACCAGTAGGCACCAGGATGCTCTCAGGAGATGGCTGTAGTGGAACACCAGAAAAGCAGTTACAAATTTATTAGTTTGACTACAGGGAAGAAGCAATCATAATTTTTTTATTCTGACCTAGGGAGGGATAAAGTGCTCTAGACACAGATGCAATTAGATTTACTGATTTAACAAAAAAAAAAAAAAAAGAATCATCAGCATAAAAGAATGGGATCATAGAAAACACTTAAGTTAGTTAAAACAATGTCGTCCTAACACTTGAAATCACTGTCCTACACCTTAAGACTTGAGGTTTGGTTACTGAGGTAGCTCCAAATAATACAGTTGATGAAATAAGCTAATACAACCCATTCTCAGTTGTAAATCCTTACTAATAGATTCAGATGCCTTAATCATAATAAGCATGATCTCTCCTTCCCAGCTAAAGAATTTAAAATGTATGTGTGCTTTGCAGGCTACTTTCAAAAGTGGGTATAATTCTACAGCTTTTGAAAAGGTCCATCATATTTGAAGAGAACAGAAGAGTGGGACTTGTATGATATTGTAAGTTGTTCCACATTTTCCTATTTTTTTTCCTGGAAAAATCACTATATTTCTCTTTCTTTCATACCTCTATTCTCTACCAAAACATTCTCCTCCATAACTCTCCCCTCTTCATAAATGAAAAAAATTCTAAATTAATCTTGCCTTCTCCTTCTATTCTGATAGTCTCAAAGGTGCCTAGGGAAGCTAGGAAACTTGGTGAAATCTCTGGCATAATTTGCATGATGGTAGTGAATGACAAATAAAAACATTTTCTTAAGAAATGACTCTCATAATGAATTCTTTGAGATCTGGGTGATTTTTCTTAGTGAGGTAAAAGTAAGAGAAAATATCTTTTCAGAAGAGAGAACATAAAAAAAAGACACCAAAGGATTTATGTTTTTAACTTTAAATAAAACACTAATATTGACAATACTGATTGGGCTGTTTTCTTCGCTGTGCTATATATCTTGTACCAAACAAAAATAGGTGCAGGTAGATATGACATGACTCTTACCTCTTGTCTTTCGAGGTTAATCTCAAGTCTTCCCTTCTCTCTCATTTACTCAGTGTATCTATTTTGCTTGTAAGCTAGTCATTCTGCAGGTGTGCTTATTTATCTTCTAGAGCAAATTCATTATTTTTCTCACTCTTCTCTGCAGCTATTCAGCAAATATCTCAAAAAGCCTCTGTGCAGGACTTCTTTGTTTCCTTAACATGTCCTGGGGGAAAATGCAGATTTACAAGGAGGACTTGGAAAGCTCTATCAGATGCAGCATATGCTGCGCTACCTATAGCCCCAGTGCAGCTGGGTCCTGCAGTTTTATCTGTTTCTGGAGAGTTGGCCTCCTGTGGGACATGTTGCTCCTGTGAGACTGACAGTGGCCAGACTCAACAGAGGGTTTTAGCGGGGTTCATGAAGACCCCCACACTGATCAGGTCCAAAAGAAAATGATAAAATGTGGAGAGCAGGCACAGATTGGTTCATTATGGGTGATATGACAAGCGATGACAGGAGATGGGTGTTTCATATGTGTTCTGTCTTTTTCAGACTCTTAGTAATTGGGTTTGTTTTGAGTCAGGAGCAGTGGTTCAGAACTCAGCCATGACTTTCCCCTGTTACTAATCACACAGTAGCGCTTCATCTGTCTTGTCTTAACAAGTTTGAATGGTGGAAATTGTGATACACTTCTCAAGGATGGTGAAAAATGATCTGTAAGAGCATATTTTTCAGATTCATTGTAGCGGTGTTTTCATTGATTAGCATATACGCTGACTGTCATGTATTTTGTAGGCTGACATATGTATCAATTTTCCCCATATCTGTTTCTATATAATATTTATTATTTTAGGCACACTAACATTTTTCAAAATGATTAAATATGCCTTTAAATAAATACAAAGGATATGGAAATTATTGCAATAACTGTTTTACTAGTTCGATTGCTATTTGTCAACAGTCATGTAGACTTACTCTTCGGACAAGGTATCATCTGTGAGGTGTGTCAAAGTCAATGCTTACAAGTGCCCCAGTAAAACTGTCATTTATGCCTTTTTTTTTTCTGTCTTGTCCTACGTAAAGTAAATACAGTAACCTTTAAGAGGACAGGGTTGTGCAAGGGTATTCAAAGCTTGCAAACACCTCCCATTTTGTCAGGGCCCTTGCTCCGATCACACCTTTTGGCTGAATTCCATTTTCAGCTGGGTGGAAACGAGAAGGGAAAACTTGAAGGAGCAGGTCACTATTCCTGGTTCACTCCTTAACCATCAGCCAGCCCAGGTCTGTCAGGGAAGTACATAGCAGCCGAATGATCCATCATGAAGCAATCTCCAGCTCAGGACTAGAGGAGCACATGGTAGGCACAGGCTGTTTTCCTCTCTTTTTCTCTTTGCTGGAACTGTGATGAGGAGGAGAAAGGAAAAATCCACTCTTTCTCTCTCCCCTGCAGGGATACCTGCTTTGTTTAGAGAGACCGATGTAGAGGAACCTGCTCCATGACACTTAAAGTCACCACTATTTTTTTTGCACTGATCTAAAGAAATCAGTAGTAGATCTGCCTTATAGCAGCCATGAAAATTCCTTTTTCTTTTCTTCCCTTCTTACTTTTGTTCTAATTTAATTGTTAAATAATGATGAGTCAACACAAACAAGCTGAAAATTCCTTCCTTTTCTTTTGGTTTTTATTTTTCTCTCCAGTATAAGTGACTGATCATTGGTGCAAGGCTGACAATTACAATAAAATATCCCCAAAGGCTTTTCAGATCATATTCTTTAGAGCCAAGCCTTTCCTTTATGGCTTAAAAGTTGTTTTTTTTAAGCTGTTGATTTTATTTTTAATTAAAGGTTTCAAACCTTCAATTTTCATCTTCTGTTTGAGCCATCATAGCAGGCTTCAGAAGCTTGCGAACTGAACTTCAAACAGAAGGTCTGTTTCTGCTCCCTTTGAAGGCATGACAAACCTCCTGTTGACTGCAGAGGGAGAAACTGGCCTGAACGTACAAAGCAGTTTTATTAGTTTCTGATTTCAATTACCCTTCTATTATACCATGTATCAGAGGTGCTGCTGTTTTTTGTGGCTAAAATAGATATACCATGACAACAGCTTCCCTAGCAGTGGCTTATTAAGCTTTTACTAGGAGCACAATAATAAGGGTCATATATCAACAACTTTGCCTAGTCTCTCCTGAATAGTCCATCTATCAGATCTTCCTGCTGTCCATTGCAGAGCAGGAGACATGATTTGTAAGTACTACAGCAGGCTCCCAGAATCAGTGCCCTATATCAGGCTGACAGAGGGGCCACTGAACCATGGGCCTGAAGACCTTCACAGCTTCTGCAGGGAAAGAGAAGTGTCCATGGAAAACATTTTGTTTACCAGACATCATGGTTTCACTTATTCCCAAACTGGATTTTCTCAAACTCGCTGTTCTGTAAGAAATAGTAGGAAAGCGCAGGACATTTGTCTTGACTGAGCTCAAAATGATATAACCTGCAGGTTGGCGACTTGGCTTTCCTGCTGCCTTTAATTGGAAGCCTGAAATTGGTAAACAGGAGCTAATACTTATACTGAACTACATTGTAATATATTCTCATTGGCTTCTTCAATTTAAATAAATGCTAGGTTGTATGCTGAAAAAAACCCTTCTTTGATAAGAATAGCTGGAATAAATGAGACCTTCATGGAAGTGGAAAATATGCCAACTTCTCTAGCCAGGTCATTGGCAGAGATCAGTCTCTGTGTGATGTGAGCAAGGAAGAAGGCATAGCTGGGAGCTGTCTCTGGATATTGTGCATGCACACGATCATCGCTGTCAGAAGGCATATATGGAATTGCAGTTCTTCAAAATGCATCCCTGTAAAGTTGTGGCAGGCTTCCTGGAGTTCAGTGACTGCTTGATGATTCTCATCTTGTCTGTCTGTCCTTCGGTTTACTGCCATGGTCATTCTGACTCTATTTATTTTTCTGATGAGATGAAAGTATAAAGAAATTATCCTTCTGGAAGAGGATAAAAAGTTTTTCTATTAATGAGTGTGTTGCTATTGCTGTAACTGCCATTAGTCACTGTCACAGGAGTAGGTTACAAATTTCCAAGTACTAGTATGGCACTACTCCACATGTGAGATGGGAAGAAATAGCTGCTTATCAGGACCTTATGATATTTTTCAGGATTAAAAAAAAATATTGGAAACCTAATTCTTTTCAAGAAAGATGGCTGTAATTCATCAAGATTAATATTAAAATTACCAACAGTAGGGGCATTTTCATCCAACTCAGCTGAACCTTGCACACTTAGATTCTTAAATTGCCAGTGAGGAGACCACCCCACTGTCTGATTCATTTGACCTATTTTAACTGTCTTAGGATACTTGTCTTTAATTGTCTTTATGATATTATCTGTTGTTCCCTAGAAGTTCCTACTTTTCTCTTTTGGTTACAAGTGTTAAGCAATTACTGTGTCCTATGCTGCTCTGAATCCAAGCAAGAAGGATCAAGCAATATGCAGATATCATCTTATGGCCAGGTTGATCCCTGTTTGTCTTTCCCAGTAAATAAAAATTAAAAGCCTGGGAGCTGCTGAAAAGGTTATAGTCAACAGATGCTGCTGTGTTCAGCAGTCTAGCCTGCATCATGGTTTAAAAAAAGTCTCCAGCATAGATATTTGCTGGAAGACTGAGACATTTCAAACAGTAAGTTCATAGCAAATTTTGTAATTGCTTAATTCCAGAGTAGTCATTGTTGGCAATGGTGTGTATAACAAACAGGGAAACAGTGCCTGGCAAATGCCAGTGTCATACTAGAGGTTGTTTCATACGGTGATGAAAGGCAATGATTTTTGCTTGAGCATGGTAAGAGTGTATATGTATTTTTTTCTCACAACAGCATATGGTTTTTTTTTTCCAATCAACTCTCTTGTTCATGTTCACATTTACATATTAAAAACCCCTCTTTTCCTTCAATTTGTGGATATAGACATACTGTATTATTAAATTCTGCTATAACTTGAAAAGCTCTTTAAGATACATAGGCTACAGAAGAATTTAGAGCAGAATATGACTTAGTGGACACATATATCTCTGTAAAGAGTCTCTAGGGGTATGACATAATCCTTCTAACAATATTTTTTAATGTAAATATATATAGGAAAGATGAGTGCTTCACTTATTAAGGATAGAGATCATAAGGCAAGTGACTAGTTTATGCTCATCTTTGCATGCAGCTAAACAAATGAAGCTGCTTCTCTGTGGTTAAGCTTTCCCATCTATAAAATAAGAGTGATAATGCTCATTTATTTCACAGTGGTGAGTCTTAGTTATTGTTTGCAAAGTACCTGATGGACTTGGTATGAATTCTTTATTCCACTGGAATCAGTGGAGGGTTTGCCTTTCGCACAGAATCCCAGAATGGTTGAGGTTGGAAGGGACCTCTAGAGACCATCCAGTCCAGCAGGGACACCCAGAGCACGTGGCACAGGGTGGCATCCAGGCGGGTTTGGAAGATCTCCAGAGAAGGAGACTCCACAGCCTCTCTGGGCAGCCTGTTCCAGGGCTCCATCACCCTCATAGGAAAGAAGTTCTTCCTCACATGGAGGTGGAACTTCCTGTGTTTCAACTTACACCCATTACCGCTCGTCTTGTCACTGACCACCATCGAGAAGAGTTTGGCTCCGTCTTCTTCATATTCTCCCCGTATGTATTTGTACATGTTGATAAGACCCTTCTCAATCTCCTCTCCAGGGNTATGTATTTGTACATGTTGATAAGACCCCTCTGAATCTCCTCTCCAGGCTAAACAGTCCCAGCTCACTCACTCAGTCTTTTCTCATAAGATAGATGCTTGAGTCCTGGTTTTGTTAGATTTCATCCTTAAAGCAGTAGCAAAATAAAGCTTCTCTCTTGTATTTGGAAATTCTTTTCTTCCCTGCTCATACACATCTCAACAACTGTGTGAAAGTGTATCAGAGATCCCATTCATTAATTTATCCCCCAAACGATTAAAATGATCAATAGCATGAGATTTATAGATTTTTTTCAGTTGATCTGCCTAGAGATGATTTATCAACTCTATTTTTTTTTCAAGTCCTCAAAAGGGCTTCCTTTTTAGGAACTATGGATGATTTATCAACAATGACAAATAAAACTGCCTTATTCACTGCTGAAGAGTATAAGCTATCAACAGCTGCATCTTGCCAGCTTTGCCCATCACTGCTGCATCTTGCCAGCTTTGCCCATCACTTAAGATATATTAATCTACAAAAAAAAAATGGAAAACTTGAAATGATAGAATTCAATTATCATACCTCCTCTTCCTCTGAATTCTTCACAAAAGTATAAGGAGGCAAATCTGTTAGCTCTTATGCAGTTAACATAGCTGGGCAGGAAAATTTTGCACTTCTCAGGAAATCATAGCTTCATTAACATCAGGATAAGAGAATCTTGAGAAAACATCTAGTTTAGTCCATGGAAAAAGTTTACAGGAAAAGCCTTTGAGATTTTTAATGTTTGTATCTCTTTCCATTATTAAAGCTTACATAGCAGAAGAACCTGCTGTTCCTTGCTCCGGCCACCCCCTATCTTCTTGCTCCTGGTGAATGGATCCAAAGAGAGATTCAGTAGGCAATGCATCCCCTTTTTTATTCAGGTTATATTTACTTGGGACAATCTTGGATCAATTATTTCAAATATCCTGCAGACAATAACTAATTCTGCCAACTTCCCTGTCTGAAAGCCAAACCATTATAAATCAGAAACAGTGATGAGAGAAGTAGACATTTTATAAAAACATTCTGAATGCAGTAGAAGAAACAAACATCAAAGAGCCTGGCATCTAGTTCCCCTTGGAACTAGAAATAGAGCCAAGGTTAACTCAGTCCTAGTAACTGTATAATTAGCAAGTGACCTAAATGCATGGAAGACACAATTTTTTTATCCATTTTTGAGAAAATAAGCATAGTTAAAATGAGTGCTGTTTATTTTGAATATTCACCTTTTCCCAACCTTTCACTGTATAAACGATTCACTGAGATTTTTTTGGTAGTGATATAGTGCAAAACCAAGTTTTCCTTGCAAAATACATATACAAAAATGTATTAATTGGTGAAATATCAAAATTGATTGGCTCAAAACTCTGCAGAAGAAACAAAACTGTCCTTTGGTTTGAGGAAGACCCCTTGTTCAATGAAATGACTTCTAATTCATGTATGGAAAAAGGTGTCCTTCTTTTGAAGCAATGAAGGAAAGACTCCAAAATAGCAAGAAATATCAACACACACACATTGCTAGCCACCCCCGCACCTTCCCCGCCTTCAATAGCCCTGATTTGGACTATTGCAGCACCATCCCAAACTACTTTTGTCTTCCACATTTTCACGTGTTCTCCTACCGTTCCTTGGACTTTTGCTTAAGAGTAATTAAGCAGAAAATTGTTTGCAAAATTGTATGTTCCCCCCTACTGAATATTTGCAACGGGTGATGCTAAAAACCCAGAGGCTGATGCTGTGACTTGGCAGTCACTGTGTGGCTAAGTTACCACTTTATGTTAAGGGAATGGAAAAAAGTGTCTTTGTTAAAAGTGGAGCTCAGGGATTAGTTTATATTTTCACCCTCGCAACAGTAGTATGAGAACATAGCTATGAATCCTGCTAAATAGAAGATATATGAATGTGCAAAAGTGTTGGGGGGTTGGTTGTTTTCATTCATTTGTCTGTTTTTGTTTGATAAAAGGAGAAAGGAAAGCTGTGCTGCCAGGATCAGATATAATTTATACACAGCAGTAATCACAAGAGCACTTGGCTCGATTCTATGTCATGGCTCTTTTGTGGGATATATAAGTAGTGCTGGAGATTGTGGGAGGATCCAGGGGTATGATTAATAATATTTGCAGTTATTGTGGGTATTAAAAGGAGATATAGTTAACGGAAGAGTCAGTAAACAAGGGAACACAGAATAAGAAAGTCCTACACAATTTGTTCGTGATGAGAAACGGATGAGTTCCCCTTCCTTTTAGGTCAATGAGTTGTTTTTCTATAGTTTCTCCCTGCCTTAAGAGAAGTTTTAGGCAAAATAGATAGTTGCCATAGAAGCCAGATGGTTCATGGCATCAAAACAATCACACTGCTTCCTGTGTGCCTGATGATCTGCATGTGCCACTGTCCCTTCCTTATACAAGGACACATTTTTGGGGTAAGTGCATGCTCCTTATTCTCTTCCCAGCTTCCCCTGCTCCAGCACTACAGGACTGAGCTCCAGTTGGTTGCATTTCTACAGTCCTATGCACGCTTGTCCACACTCATGTCACCTGCGTCTGTCACCTGGACTCCATACTTTGTTTCCAGAGTTCAAGTCATGAAGCTTAAGGTAAGTTTCACCAGGACATTTTTTTTCTGATAAATGACGTCTCTATGAATTCCTGGAGAACTGAGGCATAGGAAGGGGCAAATGATATAGAAAGGGATACAGCAATGGATAACATGGGAGGAGAGACAGCAAAGACAGGGTGCTGATACTGGTGGAAGAAGCAAGGGAAAAGTGTACTGAATCTGACTAGGGAAGTGGATATCAAGGACTTATTTAAAGGAAATGAAAATGTTTTAGTAAGTGTAATGCAGCATAGGTAAGTCATAGGAGAAAATAAACCAGCAATGAAAAAAGGGTTTCCATGTTCCAGATGGATAGGTTTCTGGATCAAACTTCAGAAGACAACTGTGTTAGATTTTATAGCCTGGATGTTACAGCTAGTAGAAAACTGGTCATAATGTCAAAAAGATCCTTCACATAGGGCTGTACTACTTGTCAGTGTTGTCCCAAGTCACTTGTTATCTAAACTGAACCTCAAAAGGGACCCTAAATCATTGCTGAGCACAGCACAAAAAGGTTGTTTTCCCTTAAGCTTATGTCAAAGGCTTTGCTGTATTAGACCTTGCTTGTCTTAGAGCTGCTGTTGGGTGAAATCAGGCAGGCAGCAGGGCAAAAGGAGAGACCTGCACGCTGGCAACGTGAACGCACGAAGCAGGTCTCACGGCCCCCGCCTGCTGCTGCTCCAGCAGTGCGGACTCACCGTCCTGTGTTCTCTGCTGCTCTGCAGGAAACGTCACACAGAAGAGCACTCCCCATGGCCACAGGAAACCAGCTTATACCAAAGCAGAAGCTCTGAGCTGAGAAATGAAAGATAAGGAATACGTGGTGCTTAAACAAAGAGGTGAAATGGCCAAAATGTAGGTTAGAATACCACAGCACACAAAGCCCCAAGGGTTATCCACTGTCTTCCAGCTACTGTATTATTTACAGATACAGATTATTTACAGATTATTTACATTGACAAATCTGTCAATGTACAGATTTACAGATAATGTTGTGTTTAACCAAGAGATTCACCAAATGCCAGTGTGTCTTGACAGCAGGGATGATTAGGGTATGAAGAAATACACCTGATGATTGATTGATATCAAGGAAATACTCATCTCTCTCTGGCCTCTGCTAGACATCAGAGGTAGTTTTTAGCTGGGTTTGCTTCTTATTGCAACTGTATTGTGCGAGTGTAGGTTTTCTTTTTGACTGCTGGCCTCTGATGATGAATTAATTTGAATAAATGCATTTTGCATTTCAAAAGAAAGTCAAACTCCTCATTCTTTCCACAGCATACACATTTTTCTATGAACTCACCCACTTTATAATAATTTGTTATAGCACTATTTAGGCAATGCACATATAAAACAATTATGGGATGTAGCTGCATATTTTATACTATTTTTGGTCTTATTTCACATATCTGTAAGATGAAAAGATACAGAATGCAATGCCACAAAGTTTCACAAAAATATTTTTATACCAGATAATTCTTTTTGCATTTGTATAATACAGTCTTTTTATTTTCTTTCTTAGAGTATCCAATTTCCTGTTACAGTTGTGGAGATTCATTCAGTAGCAACTATCCTATGAAATTACTGAGACTTGGCAACAGCCTAATTTATAGTCTCTACAGATTCATAACTGGAGCATTTTATACATGCATTAGTATATGTATATATTATATATAAAATTTTCAATAATGTAAACTCCAAAATCAGTTCCAGGATTTTTTTTTTAAGCTATCAGGTATAAGAAAATAGGAAATGTGTTATGGTGAAATTCAATCTTTTCTAGAAAAAAGGCAAATCACTATGTGCCAAAAACTATAAGTATTTAGTAAACTCTCCAGAACATTTGAGATTTGGAGCAGTATTATTCTGCTGGAGACTTGGGGGCAAAATAAATGTCTCCAATGCCACAAGAATATGTCAGCATTTAGCATCACTCCATCCTCAACTCAGGTCCCTAGTACCCTCTGCAGCTGCATGGCTGAAGAAACTTTTTTAATAACCCACAAACGATACAGATATCAGCACTAATATTTTAATGTGTTACAAACAATTCTTCCCATTCTCACGATGAGATACATTTTTGCTCCTTTTTTCAAGCTGTGGAGGCCTAATAGGTGTCTGTTGACTAAAGGGTCCTTGTAGTTGTTCATTCCTTTCAAAAATAAAGGTTGGAAGTGCACACTATTCAATAGTAGCTTCGGAATAAATGCAGTGTTATATCTCCTCATCTTTGAAAAGACAATGCATAATTTTTATGATAGTGGCAAGATATTTATTCTGCTATTATTTTCTTGTAATTCCTCATCTAACTGTTGTTTTTTTTTTTTTTTCCACTGTGAATTACTGACTTTGAGCTAACCTTGCTGATGGCAGTATTGTGTGAGTAATGCACTTCAGCTTGATCTTATGCTCTGCTTATATTTCCTCATGTGCAGTGAATGATGTCTCTTTTAGCATCAAGAATTGAAAGAATTGAAAGAAGTAACCCTATTTCAGGGAGTCATAAAATGGATTTGTGTTTGATAAACAAACCAAGACTAGACTAAGTATTCATGGATGGGAAGGCTAGTAAATAACTGACATTTTATAAGCCTGTACTTCTTCAGTGGAAATACTGAATTTGCGCAGAATTAATTTTTATAGTTGTCTGACATTCTGATTACCCCAAACTTCTCCATTGCAATTTTTTTTCCTGTTTACAGTACTTTCTGAAGTTAATCCTTTTTCATTCTGTCTTTATTATATGTTCCCCCTCTTAACTCCAATATATGTGTGGGTGTTAAACATTAATTTTCTCTTTAAAACAGAATTAGTCTAAGCGTCAAAGGATTGATTTTGTGCTGTCAGCTGCACAAAGATAAAATAATCCACTGCATAGATAGCTCATTTCCACCTCCTGAATGGATTTGTTCTGAACAGATAATTGAACTTCATAAGTGAAAGCATTCTGACAGGCAGCAAAGGGAATAACATATAGATTTTTGAGTGGCATATGAGTTGAACAAGCATTTTCACCGAGGAATACTTACCCTGTAAGTGGTGGCCTGTCTTTGGCCATTCAGCTCTATGAATTATTCATCTAAAGTTAACCAGGCTTATTTGACACAAACAAGGTAAATTGTCGCCTGTGTCTTTCATGTCATGACACTGAAGTTGAGTAGGTTAAAGGGATCACTCATCATTTTACAGCTGTCCCCAGTTCCTCTGCGTAGCTGGGATCTCGGCACTTGTCCGTGTTCAGAATTTAGTGTGCGAGGTATGGTGTGAACTTACAGATCCTTAGCTGCTCATCACCAATTCACTGTGTGTACACTAGATGCACAGCAAGTGCAGGGAAGCATAACCCCTTCTCAGAGAGGAGTAAAGTACCTTATAAAAAGTCATTCTTAGAGCGCCTTGCAAAAGATTTTGAGAAAGTCTCATCTCAGAGTGTCCAACGGGCTATTATCTCTGTCAGGAAGAGAAATCTAAAAGACCAGATTGAGCAAGGTCATTTTGTTCATTACCTTTATGATCCTTATTATCAAAGAACTGGTGTTTGGTGACTGTGGTCCTGCAATGGTCTCAGTGAAGACAAGTGCACATATAGAATACCATACCACATATAAATGATATATATTTTGTACTGTGCTTGTTAAACTGTGAATACCCATAGAGTACAAACTATGACAGCAAACGTATGAGATAGATACTCCTAACAAACATACTTCACTGAAATATTTTATTTAACAAATAATTGTTTATAATTATCATTCAGTCCTATCATTCAGTCCTAGCAGTAGTCCTAATGTTCCTAATGTTTTCCAGTAACATACAACATCATTGTTTCAACGTTAGGGGAATCTAGTTCCCCCTTGATGGTAGGAAAAGAGTCTTTATTTTTAATGTAGGTTAATGTATATTACATACATCATTAGGCAACAGTCTATGGGTATTTGGTGAAGAGGAATATGTTGTAAGTGCAATAAGTACATTCTAATTTACTCTGTAGTAATAAAGAAAGTGTTACGTAGAGAAGCCTCGTACAATTTCAGAAGCAGAAATAGAATGCCCTGGTCATAAGCCTATATGCATCCTATATATAGACTGCCAGAGGACTTAGTCTTTAGCAGAATTTACAGTGGTAAGGTTTACAGTGAAAATACAATAAAACTGTTCATAGTATTACTAACAGTTGTTTCCTTTCCTGAAACATATCTTTAGTAAGACAGAGAGAAGAGTTTGTTATTTATTATTTTTGCCTTTTTTCTTGCTTATAGTTCCACTGAAATAGGAAATGGAGCTTTTCCCCTCGGCACTAACAGTACCTAAGGAAAGGGGAGCTGCATGTAGAAATGCAATCAGTTGGCAGCGGAACACAGGCAGAGCAGCTGAACCTCTTGTTATTGCTGGTCCTTACCAACACCTGAGGCTTCCTAACAGAAGGTACCATTTGTACTCATCTATAACTTTTCCAAACCTAAATAATTTGTTATTTCCATGATGGATTTCTGACCTTAATATTGGTCTTTCAGAGCAGGAAAGGAGACAGAAGTTTATGATTTATGTATGAATTCCCTTTGTTCCTGCCTAGGAGAAAGCTTACAAGGTCAGATGTATGATGTTTTTATTAGCTGGAGACATGTACTTTCAGTTAAGAATAAATATCCTTGTGGCAGCTTTGGGGTTTATTTATTTTTTTTTCCTATTTATTTATTATTTATTTGGCTTATTTTTGGCTTATTTTATATGTTCCTGCAAAGTCATGTGGGACAAAAATTGATGAGAAAATGAAACATGGTTTTACTGATATGTTTCTTCTTTATTTTTTAGAAATTAAAATCACGATTCTCAGGATGTTTTAGAACCGCCTGCCCAGCTGCATGGAAATCCCCTTGTCCATCAGGCACGCGGCAGTGCACAACTACATCTTGGAGTTAAAGATATGCCCAGACTTGGACCTTCATTCTCCCCAGAGTGAGGAAGGCTGAAGTGAGAATGGTAGTTCAAGCCCTGAGTGCT
Organism: Crypturellus undulatus; assembly: GCA_013389825.1. Classification (NCBI taxonomy): domain Eukaryota; kingdom Metazoa; phylum Chordata; class Aves; order Tinamiformes; family Tinamidae; genus Crypturellus; species Crypturellus undulatus. The sequence continues at coordinate 56,141 of VWPW01031894.1, read as the reverse complement.
CCTGTAGGAGCTCCAAAGCCAGCTTCTCTCGGTGTGATGCGGTACAGACCTGGCCGCTCAGGCCATGGGACTTCTAGCCTTGGAAAGGTCTTTGAACTCATTGAGGTGTAGATCCACCATCCCTAATGAGCATTAACAGTGCTTTAATCAAGGTGATGAATTCCTGAATTATTGTTACTGCCTCTGGTTCCCCTGTCTGCAGGACAAGAGTATAATCCCCGCCTAGACTTGGAGCTATAGGATCATCGACTCATTATTGTTAGAAAAGACCTTCAAGATCATCAAGTCAAACCATAAACCCATCATGACCACGTCGCTCAGTAAATAGAAACTCTAAATAGAAACTCTACCTGCTCTAGCTGCATAGTTCAGACTCTGTAGGTTTAAGTGTCAAGGTATATTCTCTTTATATTTACTTTCAATCTTTCTTCATGGGAAATTCTTCTCTGCAGCTCTGTGCCAATGCTTTCTTCCAGGCTCCTTGCATTGCATGTTAAGGCTTACCAGTACATCTGCTCCCTTCTGCTATACCCCAGCAATTTGTGTAATAAGCCATTAGATGACTCAGGGTGACACCAGCAGCTGTGGCTTATTCTCCAAACTGTTTTAGAAAGATTTATTAAATTTACCAAATTTGATGTTTTTTAACTCATTTATTTGTACTGTTATTTTTAAAGCTTGTCCATCGCTGTCCTTCTCACTAGTGCATTTATTCTTATTTAATTTAATTTTAAAATTTAGGAATTAGAAAATTCTGTACAAGTATTTCTGATTTCCTTAGGAAGATTTTAATAATTCATGATGTATTTATACCATTATAAGCCCTACTCACAACTAGTTTTAAACATAGATCTGTTCTTAATTCTTGTAAAGGCTTTTTTTCCTTTTCCTATTTTTCTTTCAGTAATGTTAATCCTTCGACAGGGACATAATTACTTTGCAGGGACTGCAAGAACGTTCACTGAATTTTATTTGTATCACTATACTGAGAAAGTTTCATTTACCCATTGGTCAAATTGTCATGGTTAATACATTTGTATGAAAAATGTTTCCTGAGAAATGTCTGCATTATTAAAGATTATGAATAAACTAGAATGAGGGCAATTTATGTGATGAAGAACTATAGCACATTCTGTGAAATGAAACTTTCCTTTTGAATGATGACCTGCAAAGGGAGCTGTGCTGGTGAACCAGAGCAAGGGCTCCTGCTGAACCTAGCTGGGACTGCTGGTGGAAAGCTGTGGCTTTCTGGGTCTCTTGTTTTTTAAATTTTTCTCAAACTGTTAAATTTGGGACAGCAGAACCTCAGACTGGCCAGCTCACCCGGGCATTTGAATAACAGGCAATCAGTCTGGCTCCCCTTTACTGGGGTCAAGTGTCTTGCAAAAGTCAGTGTGGGGTGAGCTTGGGAAGCGAGCTCAGGAGGAGCACCACACTGTCACGCACATCTCCTTTGTGACACATAAAAAAAGCTCAGATATATCCATACCACACCGTGTATTGGCAATAGAGGCTGATATATCTCTTTCAGCAATGATGAAAAATATTGAATCTGAAGACATGCAGATCGAAGGAGGTGGCTTCCATCAGTGTGACTCCTAATTGCACTATGGTAGGTTCAGTTCTGTGAGATCTGCATGTGGTGCATATAAGGTCCTGGCCTGGGACACCTGAGTACTTGATTTGGTTCTTGGCTCAAAGATTTCTCCTTTTCTGATGGACAAATGAAGCTGTTTTGTACGGTAGAAGGCAGATATTTGTACTGTTTTAGCAAAGACCAGCTAAATTCTTAAAAATAAAAATTAGGCAGGTAGACAGGTTAATGGATCTGGGACTTAGCCAAGGGGTGGCTACTGATGTAGCTTTACAAAATAATCCTTGGAGCTCAGTCAGACCAATTACTAACAGTATGTTTCAGTGAGCATGGCATAATTAAATTTCCCACTCATTTTCCATATCATCTTACATTCTTCCCATGGGAGTCAGACTAGTATGACACACTATAATACCAGGTAGACACAAGATAATTAAAATGTAAGCGTAATCTGTGTCTGCAAGTGCATGCATTGTACTGTGTGAATAAAATACAGGATAATAGACTGTAATTTCTTCATAGCCTATGGAGTATTTATTATTCATAACTGTAGAGCCCAAAGGTATGGCTTTTATTAAAAAATATATATATAATTTTATATTTCCCTTTCCTAATTCTGATGTATTTATAATTGACTTTTATGCTATACAAGAACTTATTTTATTTACAACATATTATTGATCAATTAACTGTAATTTAGGATGGTCTCTATGTTCTTTTTCTTTCTTCCTTTTTTTTTTTCTGTCTTGTTTTCCTTCATTCCACAGTTTCTGCTACATTCTGTTTGTGTTAACATGAAACATTGTACCTGTTGCAATCTATGGAACCATTCCCTGTGCACCCTCCACTCCGTTGTAGCAAGATTTAAAATCATTAAAAATGGCCCATTATTTCATGGATCAAAATTAATTTCTAATATCAGGATGACAGAACTGACCTGGAATTATGCCAGTACATAATTTCCAATTTCTCTCTAATATCATATCAGGCTTTGGAGGGCTTTATAAAATCAAAGTTAAAGCAGAATATTCTTTGTTTTTATCTGCTGTAAATAACTATGCTCATGGAGTTATGTTGTAATAATTACTGAATATCAATTGCAGTGAGAAGAGGTGTGCACATGGCTTTTAGTTTAATGAGAATCAAAGAGAGAAAAACCCAAAGGCATCTCACACTGGTTGTCTCAGCTATTTTTGAAACTTCCACAGAATACAGTGAGCTTAGCTGTAACTGGGGTTGTAGCATGGAGGTGAGGTTCCATGCCAAAGTCTCAAGGATGAAACTTCAGGTTTTGAATTTCGTTGAGCTCTTAAAGAAAATAAGTATGGCAGGTAGGAAACTAGAGTAACTTAGTAGTATCATCAGGCAGAATTAGGCTTGAATCCTCCCATCTAAGCTAACATGAAGTCTGCTTCCCTTTCCAATGTTATAAAAAGCAAAATAGTTTATTTTAAATTATTTTAAAAACTTATTAAAGGAACTTTTTCTTTTTTCTTGGGGGGAAGGAAAGAGTTTTAGAGAAAAGCTTCTCCAAGCATGGATTTAACAACTACTCACATCTGACCCCTGTATAGCTTGGAATGTTCTTTATAACAATTCCTCACCCAGGTTATCCACCTGGGCACCTAGTTGCATGCTATTTGTTCAGCCATGCAGTAGATGCTTTTAAAAACAATCTCTCTAATATTTTCACAAGCAATTGCCTAAAGTCCCGAAAACAACAAATACAATGCAGCACAGGATGTCAGGCATTTCACAGTCATGAATGAAATGCCCATTCATTTTTCTGTTATTTGACTTATTCTGTTTTAATCTCCTGAACACCATATAGAAATTCTAGTAAGAGTGGTTGTGTCATGCACTTTTTTGTTAATGTCCATCTCACTGCTTCCATAACTATCACAACCCTTACTATTAATGGGTGAATTTCTTTTGTTGTTCTGGAAATGAACACCCCAGCACGAAGTATCCATTCTCTGTGAGAAGTTGAAGGCAAGGTGGTGAGTTTGATAGTATGAAATATTTCTGATATGTATGTATATAAAAAAACCCCTATGTGATAATCCTTATGATTGTTAATAAGTGATAATATTCTTGAACATGGCCCAGGTAGGAAGAGATCTTACCAGCTAGAGGATCTGCTTTATTTAAGAAACACAGAACAGTATTTATTTTGAAGGAATATCAGGACCTGAATGGTCTCATAGTGCATTTGATACCTAGGAAAACATAAGAGAAAAGATCTGGTCCTGCAGCCGTATGTGATCTCACCTCAGCAAGTGAATTTGTATTAGTTAAAATAACCAAGAAGGAAGTTCTGAAGTGAAGAAGATGATAGATAGACATTATAAACAAAAGGGGGAGGAAGAATTATACTTAGATATGCTATCCCGGATCTGAGGTTCCCAGGGAGAAGGCAGGAAGTAACTAGTACCTTTTCCCAGCCTTTTAGCCTATATTTATGATTTATTAGGTTTAGCTGCTGAGCCTTTTGATTCAGTTTCTAATCCATTAATTAAGATCTCCACCTTAACTTTGCAAGAGTAAATATGTTTTTATGCTTTTCCTTATTTTCGGTAAGCTTGTTTCATACTTCAAGTGAGCCCAAAATAATTGAACTAACTGGTGGGAGTATTCTTTCAACTTCACTGTTGATACACAAGGAGCCTGGAAATAAATAAAGAGAAATGTGAAGACCTGTCCTTTTGCAACTAGGATAAGTGTAGAAAACTCAGGAGCCATTTTCCCTGCATCTGGGAGTCAGTCCAAGAGCTGCATCTCAGGATGCTGGGGAGAAAATTTCCTTTGGTGGGCTTAGTCCGAGTAAGAAGCAGACTGGTCCTTACAAAGTGACCTATGGCTTCCAGTAACTCTTAGATCTTACAGGTAGCACTCATATTTGGCTCTCTCTTCTTTATATCTTCCCAGTGCAGAGAAGAAGTGCTGGTTCATCGGCACGTGGCTGGCTCCAGCTTTCACTCCCTGCAGAGCAGGTGCTCCAAGAGCTAACGGAGCTGCAGATTTTGCAAGTGCCCGGCAGACCATACGCTGCCGAACAGTTTTTGTCTCAGATGAGTTTCTGCAGGCCGATGAAAACAAACTCATCCTCGCTGCTCTGAGGAACTCTTTGTGACCGACACTTCCAACAGCGTGCCCTATCCCTGGCAATCTCTGTAGAAGGGTTTGGATAACAGTGAATGTGAAATAGCAGCTACTGTGAACGGGAACTGTGGAGAGTCATATAAATTGCTTATTTTACACTGGGCTCCTGCTTCTGCTGGAAACTCTGAAAATGAGCTTCGGTTGTGGAACGAGGCTCAGAATCAGACCTCAGTGACAGAGTCATGGACAGGAGCAGGTCCACAAAGCCACTTCTGCCAGCTCTCACCTCCTCTTTGACACACTTTGACAGAGCTCAAAAATATTTTGGAAGTAGGTGCTGAAGAACTCATTCCTTTTTCCTGTCTGTGAAGACACTGTGTCTTGCAGTGAAACATGTGTCAGTGAACAAGTTTTAAATTAACTATCATTGCTGACAGAAAACAGAGGCTAATTTTCTTTAGAGATTACAATGTCTTAAGAGATATAAATATGTAATGAAGTTTAGTCACTGCTTTGAACCATGAATATATGTGGGAATAAAGAAATCTTATTTTTCAATTTAGTTCCAATAGAGAAGCCACTTTCTGCTACCAAGTAGCCTGAGGATATCCAATCAAGCAGCCAGAATCACTCCTGAAACAGCATGCTTTCAAACATGTTGCACATCAAAGTTTAATAGCAAATATTCTTTATATTGCTTAACAAAACATCTTGAAATGTGTGAAATTTAAAAATATTCTAAAAAGGCACATTTGAAAAATGCAGGAGAAATAGAGTTGCTTTTTAATGCAAAAGCATGGATCAAAATAGATGATTACACAGTGGGGCACCTTCTAATATGAAAACAAGCAGAAAACAATCACGGAGATGCTACATCTGCCTGCCTGAAGCCCCTTAACTGTTGAATTTGCTCGGCAAGATTCTGCTTTGTTTATCACAAGCATATGCCAAGTCTAGCTTAGTGTATAGATAGCTGCATGGAGTATACTATAAAAATAGTATAGAGCATTTTTCCCTTGAGCTGGAGGATAGCACCAATGGCCTCTTGAGCTTCTTCCCAGAAGGATTTTCCTTTCATTCTCTGGGATTTTTTAGGTGCATTCAGAGAAATGAGTAATGCCTGTATGAAATGACATTCTTATGTGGTTTGAAATGAGTTGTGCTTAGAAAGATGTGAAGTCCTCTTGTGTATCAAGTTACCTGAAAATAGCACAGTATAGGTCACATTTCCTTCACCAAGGAGGGGTTTTCTCTACTCTACTCATGTCAAAGTGGAGACTTAATGCGATGACCAGCCTGCAGGCTAAGTAGAACTGAGAAAAAAATCTAGGTCACCTAAGCCTGGGCAAAAGTCTCAAATTGTGTTATGTGTAAATGTCAGAAACAAATGCAATTTTCTTTTTTTCATCTAAAGGATACATGAATTTTATAGTAGTTCAAGTTTAATATGAATTTACACAGGTCTGAGGGTTCTGACTGCTGCATTTGTGCCATCTTCTCTGTGGGAAACAATAAATAGCTTAAGACATTTATAATGAGTAAATCTTAGCCTAAAATGCAGGCAGTACATTATAAAAATTGTTTAATGCATTTGTTCTAACCCCCTGGAAAGGAATTACTCATGGCTTTGACAAGTGCCAAAGATTAGCCAGCCTCTGTTTACACATTATTTTTGTGTAATATATGTGTGTATATGTAATTTTTTGTGTATAGTGTGCTGTGAGCAAAAAAAAAGTTATTCAAAAAGGTGCAAGGTAATATATTTAAGTAAATCTAGTGCATGAATCATTCACACTGTGTCCAGTGGCTAAAGTCGGAGCAAGGACTAGAACATTTGCTCCAGATAAACTTTCAATATCTGGGCTAACTGATTACTTGCAGTTCAAGTTTAGAAGAATTTTAAGAGTCTTGGGAAGAACACTTTCACCAGGAAGGTTTAATTTTCCTCTGTTTTTTAGGGACTAAATTTAAAGCCCACCAGAAATCAGAGACCTAGTTATTTAAGTAGAAGACTGAACACATATTCTGAATTCTGAAACAAATAAATTAGCATCCTTCCATTCACTTTCTGAACACAAAATATGCCTTAAAGAATAAAGTCTCTAAAAGTTTAAGATGAATTGAGAGACTGGGACTTAGGTTATATGTCAGGAAAAATTTAAAACCAAAGAACTTCCAGAGAAGAAAATTAGCATCATTCTCACCATTCTCTTTCCCTCCCAGAATGATAATTTAGAAAAAAATATTTATATGCTTGGGAGTTTTTTAGGTGTATAATATGTATGGGATGTTTTTTTTCCCAAGTTAGAGCAAGTAAAGAAAAAACACCATACTTCAAAATACTTCAAGGGGTGCCAGAGTTTAACATCTCCTGCCCATGCTCTTTCACTTCCACTTTCCTTCTCCCAGAAATAATTGCATGTCCTCACGGAGATGAAAATAGGCAGAGAAAGTTTCTCATGGTCAATTATTTGCAGTAGGACTCATCTGGCTCAATTCTCATGTCTGCAAACGAGTAATTTAGTCTTATGATAAGTGGAGGGAGGTCTTTAGAAGTATTCCTCTTGTCATAACAGTGGTATTTAAAATAGAGGAGTTGCACTCCAAAAATGCCACTTTCTCACTACTGACTTAACAGGGAGCTTAGCTCAGACGTAGATGTAGTTAGGTGAGGTAAGATACTCTCTTTCTTGCCTATCCTCTAAAAACCAGCGACTTCCTTTTCTGCATGCATCTGTAGCAACAATTATTATCCATAAGCCTGTTCTGGAGGCCTGATACTTCTGCCTTCTTTTCCATTACTTTTAATAAAAGCCCATGCTTTTGAAAAAAAAAAAATCATGCTACTAGGAATTATTATTGGTGTTGTGGCATAGTGGGAACATACAGTCTGTTTTTCCACCATCTTTTTTAGGTCTATTCCTACTTTAGGGTATTCATTTACTAGTCAATCTTTTTTATTGTTAAAGACATGAAAGAGAATGCAGAATCACTGCTGATAGCTTTGTGGGTACAAAAACTGGCAAAAATAGGAGATCAGTTCAACCACTGAGAAAGATCAGCTGGGCTTTTTTTTTTTTTTAATTGGGTTATATTTCATTTTTTGAAAACAACAAAGTTCCTCTTTTACAATAATAATGGTATATTGAATAGACAAAAGGATTTAGATTTTATTCACTATTCATGGACTGTAATCTCTACATTGTGTCCCACAGTACTGTGAGTACTGTGATTCCTTCTGGGATAAACTTGTATGCATCAAATGGGAGAAGAACGAGGACATCTTCAAAAACTTACATATTGTGCAGCAAAAAGAAGGTTGCAAGGCGAACTGTCTATATTACATCAATGACTCATAAGGAAATAAAAAATCAGGAAATAAGGACCCTACATCTAGGGAAGAAAAACATGTTAAAAACAGCAACTCTCATGCGAAGGAGGAGGCATGTTTCTAACAGCACAATAGCAGGATTAACAGCCAAAAACAAACTAAGAGTAGTGTTTCTTTCCCTCCTTTGAAGAAAGGCTTCACATCTTTCTGGAAGGGATGCTCCTGAGGGTCAATGCACTGGTGACTGGGTACAATCTGTAGTCTGAGTTTTTCAGGAAGTCAGTCTAGTGAGTTCTAATGGTCCTTTCTAGCCTTAGGATCAATGAACCTATTAATGTCTTAGTGTGCGCTTTGGAGTTAACAAATTTGGAGTTAAATTGCCTTTCCAGCCCTCCTAATTCATGCACTGCATTTTAGCTCTCTACCTGTGATTGCAGGTTACCCTCTTGGAGAACCAGGCTGCTTTTGCTGCTGTGTTAACTTATAGTATGGCTCAGCGTTAGCAGTTAACAATTTTGTCACACTCTTTAGCTGATGTTAACCAAGGTGAGGGTTAGTGATAACAAATCTCTAACTGTTTGGAGAACCTGACACTCCCTGCAGTTTCTGTCTCTTTGAATCGCTGCATTTTTCTTTTCCTTCCTCAAAGAGAAGTATTTTTTAGGTCTGATATTGTTCTTTACAGTGGAAGGAAAAATGTATTATTGCTGAGGAAAATGAAACAAGTGTGCAAGGGCTGTTCACAGTCGATAGTGTCACTCTGCCCATCTGGTATTTCCCTGACATCCTCTTCACCTTTTTTTCCACATGATTTTTCATATGTAATGCCCTTTCTGCATGACAAGTGTTCCCTAATTCTGCTTCAGATCCCTGCTGAAGACCTATTTATTTAGTGAAACCTGTGAATGAGTCAAAGAAAGATGGACATTCAATGAGATTTTCTGTACATTCAGAGATTTATGCAGAAGGGCTACTCTGTACAAGCCACCCTTGTTGAGAAGTTATATACTTTTGTACAAATTCTTGAGCACATAATATATTTTCTTATTTTGTTATTATCTTTACAGTCTTTTCTCCCTTTCTTTTCAGTTTTACTTATGAATGAGGGCAACTACAGTTTCACTGCCATCCATGATTCCATATCTGTGAAGTTTGGCCCAGTCATGCTTCAACTAGCAAAGAAGGTCTGAAGTTGAAAATCTTAAGGGGAATATGAAATACTGGACTTTTTTTTACATTCAGTAGAGAGGAAGTCACTATGGAGAGTTACTTGGATCATGCGAAAGCAAATACTGCTTTTGGATTCTGTCAATCTTACGTATGCTGTCATTTCAGTATATGTGGTACTTAGTTAAGCACTGAGCTTGCGGAGATGAGTACTAACCCTACTTTGGTGCCTGAGTCAAGATGTCAGTGTAGCCTGACCCCACTCTGGAAACCAGTTCTTTGGGAATAAGGGTCCTATTTTGCTCCATTATTATCCCAGTTTCATGCCCCTCTTCGTTCTGTCATGCTATCAGCCTGCCTATGTCCTTCACTGCTCTGATTCTGGGTCATATTAGCTGACTTGCAAAGTAAGCTGTCCTCTTGTGTTCTGTAGCACACTGTTATAATGTCACAATTCACATATTTTATCTGTATTGTCTTGCAGAACACAAAATGGTGGATTCTTAATCATGACATACAGGCACAGCTTTGGAAAATTCAGCCTTCACCCATTGCAAAGTCCGCCCTGAAAAGTTTTGGTTCTTCATTTCCAGAGTTTGCTGGGATGGTATTTGTTAAACACTATTCAACTTTAGTTTAGCTTAGCTTTGTTCAATCGCTTCTTTGATGAATAGTAAATCAATGTCAGAAAAAGTTTATGAATGTAATGGTAAATTGCACATCAGTTAATGAAAGAGTGTGAATAGATAATCAGGTTATAAATCAAGTCAGAGCTTCAGACAAAATTACAAACTGTGAGAATAAGCCTGACTGGTTAGTCGTAACTTCAAAAACTCATTTGTAGCTATCACTTTTTTCAAAATTTAGTTATTGTTCTTTGGACAAGAATTGTGTATGTGTGTGTGGGCTTATGTTGTCTGGCCATTTTCCAATTTCCATAATTATATTTGCATACATCAAATTTCCTATGTTGTTTCACATTGTTCTACATTGCTAAAGCTTCCATTAGCATGAGAAAATGAGAAAAATGCTTTTGTGTTGCTAATGCAGTCTAACAGCTGTAGTTCAATGATGAGCAAACCATCTTTTCTCTTACATATATGCATGTATACCAACACAATATGGATGCTTTACTTGGGAAAGATGTGAACAACCTGCTCCATATTGATGCATACATATCTAGTTAAAGAAGTACACGATAAATAAATGCATCCTGGCCTTTGATTCCTGTCTCCATCCTTTGCCTATTGATCTATTTCTCCAAGACTTGCTTTAAACAGTCTATGTCAGGCTTTAATCAGAGCCCTACATAAGCAAGATAAAGTACTTGTGGAAAGGCCTGATATCAACATTTATACTTTTAGAATTTAAATTTATTGTAACAGTTTGAAGTTAAAATACTGTCTTTTGAAATATGATATATTATCTTCTGTTTTACTCCTAGTGCCAACTCTGTACTGTGTATTTGTTAACAGTAGATATAACTTTACTCACTTGTGGTATAAATTCACTATAACTAGGGGTTTGAGAAATAAGAAACCTCTGTGACCATAGGAGGACTGAAATAATCCTAATCTGTAAAATCACTTAGAGCTGAATCCATTTATTTTCCTGGTACCTGATGAAACAAACTGATTTCCTCAAACTTTGATTCTGCCAACCAAATATACAGGATCTTGGCTGCATCATTTCAAACAGTTTTCAAGCTTCTTCCCCTCTTTTTGTCCGTATTCTAAAAATCTCTTCAGTTTATTTCAATAGATTGTATTTAGTGTAATGCACTTGCTCATCCCTGCACAGCAAGATGAGAAAAGCCCTACAGACTTTCTCCAGAGGACTTCTAGATGTAAGCAGTAACTCTGATGATTCTGATTTGTCTCCTGGAAATGTCATATTTGAAAGTTCACTCTGTTGGCAAGATATCTGTGTCTTTATTAGATTTGATTGAGCCTGAATGTATTATTATTGCTCCGCTATTAGAGAAATATAAGAACTCTTCTCTTAGAAGTAGCACAATAACGTGAATCAAGTAGATTTTTCAAGATCTTTCTCTGATAGGAGGGCAAATGAGATGAAGAATGGAAATAATTTTTCATGCCTGAAGCAGTATGCCTAAAACATTACTGAATCAAAACAAGGTTGTCCTAGATACTATTTTCCCTTCCTGATTCAGACTAAAAGAGAAGGAAAAGGAAATCAATGACCCTTGAAAACACGTATTTAAATATATATATTCAGCTAATGGAAAACAGAAGAATTCTTCTGAGATTTGAAATTCTGGTCCAAAAGACTAGTCTCAGGAAATGTTCATTGTCAACAGGATAAAAACTATTATTTTCAATGCCTCTTTTTTCATCAGAAATGAATCTTTTATACCTAATTTTAGATGATTATTTAGCTTGATATAGTAGAGCTAAAGACAGAAGCAAAATTATATCAATCATTCCTCCTCGTGCTTCTATTGCTTAAGATTCTGTTCTAAAAATGCATATTTTTTTACAAGTGTTTGAATTCTACTTGAATGGGACCCACCAGACCATTTCGGACCAGTAGGAGTATATTTTGTCAGAGCAAGGTCAGTAACTCAAATGTAATTCAAATTCTGAAAAAAATATTCATATGTGTCCATCTCATCAACTTATCAGGTACAAGTTACCTACCTGATTTTAATTTCTCAGTGTCATTTTAAACAAACAGTACTCACCAGAAATGGTGACCACTTTAGCATCCACTGTGGAATATAAGTTTCTCCATCTGAGTGAACTTAGGACATCTGCAAAAATGGCGAGAGTCACAAAGCTGTGACTGTTTATTTAAGGGCAAGAGCATGTGATTTTTCTACATGTTGCTCCTGTCAGCTAGTTGGAACTCAAGGTGATCCAGTGAATATCTTTGTTTTAGTTTTTATCATCTATCCTTAGGAGTCTTTTATAACATAGATGTTTGTAACTCTTCAAGTCTCCTCTACCAGAAACAAAACCTGAAGACATCTATGGTCAGATTTCTGCTTTTTGGTGTAGAGCAGCATTTTGAATGTAGCTTGCCCAAAGCATATACTTATCATAAATGCAGAAGTAGTCAAAAAGTGGCTATCCATGCACAGACCAGAGCTAAGAGAACAGGAGAGCCAGGGTAGAGAAACCAGAGCTGTTTGCACAGGGATCTGAGCACTGCTCTGCTCTCTCTTGTGGCTTCACCACTTTGATCTTGAGAGCTCAGATCCTTACAGCACACATTATATTATATACATGCCCTTGCAAGTCAGGAGAACTCTAATTACCACCACCACCAAAAAAATCACTACTAGAAAGAAGTGAACTAGTTCCAGTAATAAACCAAGATTTAACAAGGATACGGAGCTACACACACAGTGTCATTTAGAAGATGGGGATATCTCCATCTGTCAGTGACCTCTATAAGCATCTGGCCCAATGCTTTAAACAGAAAAAATACATATTTTGTTTTCATGAGCAGGAAGGTTGGAGAGATGCATCTTTCTGAACCTAACTGCAGTAGTGCCAAGGTTAGAATCATATCATTGGATGAGTTTTTAATTAAGTACAAGAAAGTGTTACAAATGGTATTTCACTGGTACAGATGCATTGGTGTTTATTCCTCTCTATTAGAGCTTTCACAGTCACATTTCATTAGTTACTTGCAGTTATTTTCATGGCCAAGTAATATACCCAAAGTTTTACAGCCTTCCAAATGATGAACTTGCAGGCTATAACCAAATTTCTTGTTATTAGTTCCTAAAATTAGTTGCCAAGGTAGTTCTATCAAATGTCTACAATTTCAAGGACCATAATAAAAGTCTGTATTACTACTTGATCCTTCCATGCATTAATAAACTTTGTGTCAATTCTATTAATGTAGTCATACTATTTCATTCCACATAATAAAAAATTTGAAATTGTAAATAAGTTTAGGCTCAAAACTGATATTTGGGTAACAGCAACACTGGCTAGACCCATACTTTCTCTTCCAGAACAACCCGTCTTGGCTCCCAAGTTCCTTACTCACCATAAACTTTTATTGAATGATTTTTATCTTCTCTAACTCCTGTGTGGCTATAAGGTGTACTGAATTCCATGTTACAAGTCATTATCATAAAAAATACTCTTCAATGTTTGACCCTAGTCAAATTTGCTTTACATAGGTGCTTCAAGATCAACAATACTTTTTAAAAGAACTTTCAGAGATTCTATAAATAACTGGAAATTTTTTAATTAATTTCTGATCTCTTTGCCTAGGGGAAAGACTTTATTAGTTACCATGAATACAATTATCAGGACATCTGAGGGAGAGGAATATTAAAAGAATAAATATAAAACTCTTCCAAAAGGATCCAGACTTCTGATGCATGAGATTGCCCTAGCTTTAACTCACAGTATCCTGCAATCTCACAGACTACAGATATTCTAGAAACTCCTTTTCATTAATCTTACTGCATACATTTGTGTGTATTTTGTATTAAGTTTGCAATGACTATGAAAGTAAAAGCTATGATTCAGTTTTTGAGGAGTCTATCTGAGTGTTCCTGTGCGAACAGGAACACACAGACATATAACAAAGAAGAACCAAAGAACAATCTAAACAGAGCTTTGGTTGTAAAGTAAGTAATGGTTTGTCTTTAACATAAAAAGGTTTGTACTATCTCTTAACAGAGTAGTTAAAACAAACAACAAAAAAGACTCCTTAGTTTGGTATTTCAGCATGTGTCTAAATGAAAAAATGCAGATATTTTGATGTGAAGAGCCCATGTAAAACATTACTGGAATCCAGCTCTATTTTTTTACTATTTTTAAATAAACACTTGTACATGTCTACTAGGACAGGTGATAGAATGAAATCAATGTCGCATTAACATAGTAATATTGTTCAAGTGTGTAAGATATGTAGATTAAGTGGCTTTAGAGAGAATAGTTATAAAAGAATGCTGACATATTCATTTATCAGTCTTGCCAAATCAGGAGCTCAGTCTGCATAAAAGTTGCTAAAGTTTCATTTTATTAAAATACTTACATAATGTTGGTAGAAAGGAATGTTAATTGCTGTTCTTAACGTGCACACACAATATTTCAAGAACTTACTAGTTTTTCAGGGAGCTGAAGCTTATTAAAGAACTAGTATAATTGACCTGTCTCTTCCTAACAGTCAGGGACCCTGCAGCCAAAGATGATTTGATATTTAAAGCTGCAATTTCCGATTCATATAAATTTGGTATCATCAAGAATGAATCTTTGGGGAAAAAGGCAGAAATGCCACATTTGCAGGAGAGAGAAGTAATTTCTCTGAAAGGCATTTAAAAAGTAATAAATTATTTTAATAACCACTTACTGGTATATATTACACAGTCTTCTCTAATTATTAATCAACTGTGGACATGTTCGCTTTTATGGAAGAGAAGGCCTTTGTGTTATATCACTTCCTGCTTTTTGATAAGGTGTAATTTATTACTGTTTCTGATTGAGATCTTGCACTAAATAGTTCTCTTTAGCCTTTTCTGCCTTCTTTTAGTGGGAGGAAAGCTCTGTCACTATCCACGGCTGCAAAATCTGGAATGACGGCACCTCCTCTTTTGGAAATGCTGCCTTGCTTCCCTGTGTGTGCACATGCACACATGCATACACACATGCACATACACTTTTCCTGCAGCATTCTGTGATCTTCAGACCCCCGTTCCTTTCCACTAGTTTCAGGTTTTTGTTGCAGGATTGTATCCCCTTCTTTTTAGATCTCGCTGCATGTACAGTCTCCTTGACTTTGTGGAAATCGATCTCCCACGAGCCAGCCTGGACCAGCTGCAATATTATTAAGCTGATGTAGTGCCGTGCAGAAGCTAATAATAATCCTATTAATCTACAAGATAAGGTTAAGCATCTTGAGCACAGCACTATGCTGATAAGCCTATGTTGCTTCTGATTCCCTAACTTGGATGTTTTCAGATCATGTACATCTTCACCTTGCTACATTCTGCAGCAGAGTCAGGTGATGGTCCTAGACATTATTTTTACAGCTTTGTCACCCCTTAAATCTCTGGTAGCAACATCAATACTTCCCTCCTGCTCTCTTACCTGTAACTTCCTTCCTTCTAGGCTGCTTCAGAATTCAGTTATTTGCCTTTAGCTCCTGTATTTCTAGAGCATATATTCAAATTTCAAAAAGTAAAATAACATTTATTGAAAAATCTTTCTTCCCTTGAAGATTTTTTTAATAAATGACAACCCATCTATGATGTGTATCATAATTCCTGATGTAAAACCTAATCAGAATTAAAGCTTGGGCTTTGGCTTAATTGTTAAAAACTTTAATAAAGATGTCAAACTGCCTGTCACTCAGTTGGACAATTTTAATTTTAACAGATTTGAAATCAATTTAGATCTATTAAATTTGTTTTGTTAATCCCCACGCTTCCCTATCCTCCTTGTTATGACAATGTTTTACCTCTCTCTTCCAAAGGAATCCAGAATTTGCACATAAGAACACACAGGGACATAGAATATAGGCAATGTTTTTTCAGTCACTGTCACACCTATTGAGAGACATCTGGAATTCTTCCAGATTCTGGGATTGGTTGTGCTGAACTCAAAAGAACATCATTTCTCAAGTAAAACAATTTAAGAAAGATAAGTTCTATACATGTAACAGACACTGGACTACACTAAATTATTAGCACCAAGCAGTCTACAAGCTACAAGTATAACAAAGCTAAAGGTATAGTAAAGCTAGAGAATACAGCAAGACTAAAAAAGAATATACCTATGAGAGCATTACAGTCGAATCACTGATAGCTGCTCCTTGTGCTTATGTTTTGCCTTCCAAAACAAGTACATGCTCTCCAGGTAGCTGCTCGAGACCCCACTGCCTTCACCACTGGAGTCACCTTCATACCCCTGGGCCACATGTGCCTACAAGCGGTTTACGTGCAATGCTCATGCACAGTTTGATTTTGCACTGCTGGCATTCTGATAAACATCTCTGAGACTAGAATGGGGAAGTTTAACAGTTAATGTTAATTGACAATTAATTAACATGTCAATCGGCATAATAACTGTTCCCAAATGTTTCCAGAAGACAAATTCTCTGAGCATAAGAAATAAGGAAGTTTTTTATGGCTTGTGGTTGAGCATGAGTTCCTACTGCAGGTTTTCCTGCGGTTATGTATGTACAGGCTAGGCATTTATGCCGTACACCTTCTGCTGTGTCTAATAAGGTTCACGCAAGGACTTCTGCCTGACCGACATTCACAGCACTCGTAAGAATCCACTTTTCTAATCTACAGGTTGTTTTCATGAAACCTCTAAAAAGCACTTTTTTTTTTCCCCTAAAGACTCCTCTGCCAAACTTGGCTGAAATCCTCCACACAGTTGGAAGTTATAGCACACGTGCACATTTCTGAACTTACTTAAGTGTCGGGACCATGCCAGCAGTACATACCAAGTTGAAAATCAGTTACCTTGGAAATCTAAATAAAAAAAATCAAACATTTTTTCTTCTGTCAAGCAAGTATTAAATGTTCTGGCTATACAAAGCAATTTTGATGAATATCATTTTGTTCTGTTCAAAGGAAATGACGGCTCAGATATGCAACAATGGGGAAAGTCTACGTAGTACTATGCACTTTCTATGACCAAGAGTAACTTATCTTTCTTCCCAGGTCTGCTAGAGATCTCTTGTAGGACCAGAGACAACTCAGGGCAAGGTTCAGAAAGGATGCTTAGGAAGCAGTTCCTTAGGGATCAGTAATAACCCAAAACTCTGCCCTTGGCTCTGACAAGGGAATCCAGAGAGGCAGGATCAGGCACAACTCATCTTTGCACATACCATGGAGATGGTCCAAACCTCAGGAGGAAGTCCTGAGTGATCCTCAAGAGGTGGCTGCGGAGGAACGCTGCGCAAAGCAGCATGCTCATCCTCATAGCCTCTGCAGACTGTGAAGACATGTTTCCATCTGCCCTGAATACAGGTGTCACCCTCATCTTCAAGGGCAAGGTTTCCTTCTGAGCATGATGAGCTTGGTGCTAAGAACCTTCTGGTGGCCACAGTGCTGCCCGCCTCCTAGACACCACCTTAGAGTTTCTACCCAGAAAGCAGAAAATGCACCATGTGCATAATGAGTGGCAGACCTGGCTTCCCCTCCCCACTTTCTCAGTTATTTGTGCCTCTTGAATATGGTAACTTATAGATCACAGAACAAAATAATAACTTCTATATATAAAGTGAGAGTTAGGTTCAGATCCTTCCTAAATTTCCTTTTCCTTCTTGCAGCCACCAACATCTCTTTCTGATTTCCTACTGTCATACATAGATAAAAATCATTAAATACACTCTTTGCAACATATTACTAAATTTCATAACATTCTAATAAAGTTAATGCAAATTCAACTTAATTAAATTTGCCAGTTTTACTTGCAATCTTTACTATCTTTAAACCGTCTTTTGGTCTATTAACTTCAAATTAATATTGATCTTTCAGACCCAGGAATCAGGTCTGGTTCTATTTCTATTCTTTTTGTAATCTAGTCAATATATGAAAGGAGCATGAGATGTTAAATATGGAGAATAAGTATAAATAGTGGTACTTAAAATATTACAATGATTTTCCCTAGATAGAGGATAAAATTATAATAGTGTTACAATTCTTCATTTATAAAAGAGCTTAATTCCCAGGCTGATCATTGGGCAGTGTGCGCAGTATAAGATTTCTGTATTACAGAGAGATTGAAAGACCCAGGTTAAATGCAAAGCTGAATCCTTCAGGATAAAAATTCAATCTTCCTGAGAATTTCTCTATTCCAAACAGAGAGAAAAAAGCATCACAAAGCAGAAAGAAAAGCTTCATAACTATTCTCTGGAGTATTAGAAGTCAAGATCTTTAGTTATAGTACAAATAAGAATACCCTACACTTTGCCACAGTTCTTGAGGTTGCCTGTTACTACTCAACCTGTTCTGCTTTGGTATTCTGGGGCAATTCTAATTGAAATAGTCATACAGAGGTGAAACTCTATCAAAAGTCATTATACTTCTGCCATGTGAGTTTATCAGCCTGAAGATGAAACTCAGTAAAAAGTTGAAAGATTAATAGTGGTCAGTCAGGGAAACCTATTCTCACTAGTTGTACAAGGAATCATATGCTCTCGACTAACTCACATACTGGATGAACAGAGAGGAGCAAAGCAAAGCATAAAAAAGCTGTAGACTCGAGGCAGATCCTCCAGCAAACCCATGATTGCAGAACAAACCAAATCAGCAAAGGAAGTGATACCTGATGGAGATTTTGAGACACCTCAAATTCACACTGCAAGTATTCAGGCTCTGTGGCATTTTTCCATTCAGTGACTAGTTGGTAAAATCATACAAGAGTCACTCTGTGCAAGAGTCAAACCCATACAACACTGAATTTGTACAAAAGCCAAACCTGTGCAAGTCCAGCGCATGCAAGAGTTAGTTAGACAAGAGTCAAACCTAGTCTGAGGGGGTGCACTGGGGGACTAGAAGGTCCACCTGGCAGTGAGGAGGGCCATGGGGTTGGGGCTGAAGGACCTCTCTGTCCATGTGCTCTGGGCATGAGGGTGCTGGAGACAGTATGGGGTAGACTGGATGTATAAGGTCAGCTACTGGGGGAATCCACATTGCATGCATGCGTACATATGTATTTATATACATATGTATGTATACACATAGGTTGTCCATTAGTAGGTTTTTATCCTGATCAGCCAGAGACAGGAACAAGAGGAGGCCAGTGGTGCTGTCTGAGTTTACATGAGCGCTGTATCTTCTGTACGAGCTGATCTGTGCGGCCAGCACTGTCTATATAAGTAGTGTGTGTATATGTTCATGTGCATGCCTGTCGCTACCGGCTGTATGGCAGTGCCAACAGGGAATTTGGCTGCCTCACTACTTGTCAGCTCCTGGAGTCGGCGTTTCCTAACAGCAGGAAGCAGCTCCAGGGAAGTCGCAGCTAGATTGTGATGTTCAATAGCCACTGGCGGACCTACCCTAGATGCTGCTTGGAACCATTTGAAATTTTGGTCTTTACAACATTCCATGTAAAGGGGTCCCAGAAAGGAATCATGTGCTGTGGAAAAAAGTATTCCCTTATGCTTGTTTTTGCCTGCTGCCTAACAGGAAATTAAACTCAGGATGGAGACAGGTTGTCCCAGAGTGCAAAGGAGAAGGTGTGTTGCAATAGTGACCAAAAGGGTCCCTTCCAGGCACTCTGTGATCCCTGGAAGTTCCTACTGGGAAGTCACACTCAGCTTTTCCTAGCAGAGGCATTCATTAGCTAAGCACTAACGTGCATTTTCCAGAGGACTGTGTCATCAACACAGGACATCAGGAAAGCATCGTTTGGCAGCCCGTATGCTATACACTATCAAGACCCTGTAGAGATGCAAATTCCAAATCCTCTCTCTGCAATAGCCTGAAATCCCAGCAATTTGTAAAAAGACTGTCCTGTTTGCTGCAACACACAGACTTAACTCAATGATAAACACAGGCAGGTCTACAATGGTTTTCTAACTTTCAAATATGTTTGGTACTTTAGTAATAATATTATGTGGGAAGAACAATAGTTCTTGAGAAATGTGTTTGTAGGTTTTGCTTAGTAGCTGTAGGCTCTATAAGATATGCTTAATATAAAGGAAGAACAAGGAAGAACAACATATCTGGATAGAGTATGACAAGACAGTAATTCAGAATATGCAGAGAACCAAACTAAAAATATTATTTCTCCTAACCCAGCCTCAAATGGAATCTCATATATATTTTTTTAAGGTCAAAGTATAAACACTTAAGCACTTGAAAAACTAAGTGACAAAAGCAAATTTTGTTTTCTTTTAGATTGAAAGGAATAAGGAAAGGTATAAGGAAAATTCCTGCCTGGAATACTAATTAGGAAACAGGACTCAACTCTGAAATCAGATGTAGCAAAGAGCTGTAGGCTAACTCATAAATAGATAAGTTTCTAAAAGGTTTAGAGCTCTGGTTCAGAAAAGAAAAATATTTTTTTTTTCTCAATTAACTTTAAAAACTTACTTTGAAGCATCCTTTAGGAAAAAATATAATAATAAAAAAGACTAGAAACACCCTTCTGCAATTTCAAAGCAGATTTATTTTCTTCTTTATTAAATTTGGGTTCTATTTCTACCTGACACTGTCTAGCAAAACTTTGTTTCTCCCATACCTTTTTCCTTTTATTGCAATTTCATCCTCCTTTTGCATTTATTCTGTTAATCTGGTCTTACTCCCCGGCCATGGTTCTATAAAGTTGGTTATCTGTGTAGTCATTTAGCTGTGTAGCTCCAATGAAAGATATTCTCTCCTCCCTAATCATCTCCTAATTTTCTCCTGTGCATACATGCTGGAATCTGTCTTATTTTTCCCCTGAAAGTAAGTTATGTGTCAAGTAATGTGTAATAAACACAATTCAAGCATCTAAAACATTTAATAATAGGAAAATTTGGCCTCATTTAGCAAGAGTTACCTGGCCTACTAAGGTCCAGAAGCTCTGCTGTGTATTCTGTTGGGTGTCTGGCAAAGTTTTAAAATGTTCACTGATAGTATATAGGCAAGTTAAAGAATACATGAGACCTAATACAGGGAGTCCTGATATGCAAAGCACAGTCTAAGTTTTAGAGGCTTTACTGCAGAGGATTTTATGAGAATTAGAGAAAGGAGGCAACCTAGCAATATCTAACATATTCACTGCAGTTAATTGATGGTAGTCATAAATATCTTGTCTGAATCACGTAGGGCAAAGCAAAGCAGTAATCTAGGGTTTTGACTACAAAAGAATCCTATAAGTATCATATTTGGGATTAAACATTATAGGTGTCAGTCAAACCTTCTCTTCCTTCTCTGCGCTGCATGGAAGGCTGAACTCTGTCAGCTTTAGCTTTTAATCCTCTGACACATAAGAAACATAAGGTTGCTTCCGAGAAGGGCCTGTTCCAGAGTGGCGCATATGAGCTTTTCAATACATTGCTTTGAAATATACCTTCTTCCTCTCTCCCTCCCATTATTCCTATAAAATGAGGATGACAATTACATGACCAGAGTACACATTTTTCTCTATAAACCATTTGATAGAGATATCACAGGGAAAAATATTAAGTAAATATTCATTACCACTAATGGGTCTTTTCCTTTAGTACACTAACAACCATGACATTAAGGGGGGCTTTTGTTCCTCTTTTCAGTGAAGAAATAGATCTTAAGAAGAAAAAAAAAAGGAGAAAAGTCATAGTAGAGCCAAATATTTTAATCGGAAAAAAANACTAACAACCATGACATTAAGGGGGGCTTTTGTTCCTCTTTTCAGTGAAGAAATAGATCTTAAGAAAAAAAAAAATGGAGAAAAGCCATAGTAGAGCCAAATATTTTAATCGGGAAAAAAAAAAGAGAGATAAAATAGAGGAAGGAAAAGTTTTCTTCTTGTTTTCTGATTCAACCATTTACAAAATCTAAGTTACGAAACATGAACAAAAGCAAATATGAGGGAAATGGCCTTCTGTTTCACCTAAATGAGCTCACTCATCTCAATAATGCCACTATATGCATTATTGAACCTATTAATCTATTAATGGCACCATTCCTATTGTAAAGCTGTATGTAGTATGTAGCCCTCTGGGGAAAATGCAGAGTACTGATATTTAGAAGAATAATAAGGGAATTTACTGAGTTCAATCAATGGGTATAATTGTGGAGAGAAAAACTTATCAGTTTTCATGAATTGGAAGGCCATAATGAGACCCTGCTTCTTCCTAATTATTGAAGCCTTTCTATCACTTGTAAGAATAGTGAGAGACAGCCAGAAGATGCAAGATAGATCTCAAGTCAAATTATGGATCTCAACATGCTAGTGCTATGTTAAACTTTGAAGGATATCTACTGGGAAGAAGCTTCCCAAACTCTGTCAGAAACTGATTATCCTGAGTGCTTGCACAGCTAAATTGTTAACCTTATTTCTAGCTAACAGGACTCTTCAGCTCATCTGTCTTCTATGAAGCATGCAATGCATGCTTCGATTATGTGGAACTGTACAGGATGGTCTCATGTTTACAGTGACCCTCAGTACCTTTCAAAGAACAGAAGAAAACATTTAATGGAGGAAATGCTGTCTGGTACCATCAGTTCAGCATGTGCATATTTGGGCCAACAACAGCATTGCTGTAAAACAATCAGTGGAAGATCATTCAGGAAAGGCAAGATGAGCACTGAGCAGAGCAGGCAATATTTGTATAGGATGTTGCTGTCTTAGTTAAGATCAAGTCTTTCTGCAGACTTGAAAATAAGGGCTGCAGAGGTTTGCGCTCATAGAATAAGTTAAATGATATTTGCCTCTGTGAAACGGATCAAGAAATCTATTTTGCTATAAAACAAAAACATCCTGCCCTAACTCAGATATTTTTTAGCTATAATAGTTCTTGGATCTGCCTTATAAGGAGTCCCAAACTCCTTATAACCACAGCTTGTGCCAAGCTCTGTTGGCACAACTGAAAGCACATCTCACTGAGAAATGGAGAGGATGACAGAGGAGCAACATGGTCAGCATGCTACATATGCCTTCTGCAGAGATTGCCCTTGTGGCCCCTCGATTGGGCCCTGACTATTATATTGAGGTACAGGCTTTACTAGACTGTCATTTGACACGTATACTCATGGATGAGCTAGCAGGTTTATACGTGAGCTAGCACAAGCCAGTCCCTGCCCTAACACAGTCAGGCAAAGAGCACATCGCTCGGATGCAGACCCAGAGCTGCATAGCCAAGTCAGTCCTGTGTTAAGCCAGAACAACGTGCACCCTGTGCTTTGGATTACGCTTAGCTGAAGCACAACACAACACACCAGCCCCAGACACATGCCTGCCCCTTCAGAGGAAAGGCAGAGAAAACACATGTCAGTCTGCAAAATACCATGTAGACAGTCTCAGTGGGATGTGAAACATGCTGAGCAGTAGCAATTCCTGCTGCCCATCAACAGATAGTATTTTAGGCGTGCTCATGAAAAACAAATAACAGATTTAAATTTCTCTGCAAATAATTCTCCATGTGTTTCTCTAAACATGTATATATCATCCTGGCATTATCTATCAAAGGCAAACACTCACTGGAGATGAGTATTTCACTTGTACTGTAAGCATCCTCTAGTTCACATGAGTACATTTAATGAGCCATCAGAAAAAAAAAAAAAACAGCACATCAAGACTGCTTTTTACATAAGCTAAGAGGCCACATTATTTTATGGCTAATCCCCACTCCATCTGTTTACACACTCAAGATGAAGAATGAATCCAAAATGAGGAAACATTTTTCTCCCCTTGTAGTCTGCTAAACCCCTGATTCTACCACCTAGACCGATCAGGAAGCTGGGAGCAGCCTCCTGAATCTGGTGTTGAAACAAAGCCGCAGCCAACATGAGCACAGGTGGCAGAATTAGGTGATAAACCATTGTACCACTGTCTTGTTTGAAGGAATGTGGTCATTTTGTAGCACACTGATAATAACAATTAGGAGTTGGTAGTATATTATATTTTTTCAAGATTGACTCTGGCAGGGCTAAACCCATTGCAAAGTTATTTCTATGGAGAGGTCTAATGCCTTGCTGAGTATTTTTAATATTTTTTTTGCCTTCCCACCAGTCCTTTTTAAAAAAAGAAATTGAGAACACCACCATTGCTGGAGATGGTGGCCTTGACTATGACAGGCAGGGCCTGCTCCAGGGCTATCTTACCACCATGCTGTCCTTCGGTGTAGTTGCATAATATTGAGGCATCTTCTTTTTTGACAACAAGCCCTTCACCTTTTCTGATGTACAATGGATACCGAAAGAACACTTCATGACTAAATGTGGCCCCAAGTGGCCTTTCACAGATGAGTGACAACAAAACCTTGAGGAAAAAGAATTAATGAAATCATATTCTTGAGAGAATTCACTGGTTTCATGGGTTGTTGTTTTTTACCAGTTTTCATACAACCTGTGTCAACCAAGTACACCCCAGGTATTATTCATGTATTTCCATTTTCCTCAACCTATTTTACTTACCAGAGTGAGTCGGCGCAAAGGCATGTCATTGCTTAGGGTCTGAATTTTGACACCGTTGTTATAAAAATCCCAACACTCTTGAGATCTATGCTGAAGGTGCTCTACAACAACAACAACAAAAAAGGTTACAGTTACACATGCTTTACATCATCATAAGACAGCATTCTGGAAAAAAGTATATATATTAATAAAAATAAATAAAAGCAACCCAAGCACTCATTTTTGTCCACAGATTGCCTTTGAAGTCTTCTGGCACAAATGCTTATGTGACTACTTTCTAAGACAGACTGGGAATCTTCCCTGACTGATTTGCCTTTAAGCAGGTCACTTTTCAGCCAGATCAATCCAGTTCACTAAATGATCATAAAATTGTCCATGACAAATGATTCATTGAACTACAGATCAAAAAATAACAAGACTAATAACAGTAGGTTTAAATTCATCAAATAAAAATTCAGATACACCAGATTACCACATCTCCATTTGAGAATATTTAGGGATCTGCAAACGGAAAAATATTGAAGGTCATATAGGCTGAAAGGATGATGCACAACTGTCTGTATTTATAATCAGCGTTCTGGTAGGGGACCTGCCCCCAGCATGAAATATGGAAGTCTGTGGCAGTCACAGTTCAGTAACAGGTTACTGCCTGACACACTAGTTATCTCCCACAGGCTGTTTTGCTAAGATAAGAAAAATTAGTCTCTAACCAGGGGCCACGCTGTCTGTAATCAGGATTGCCATCCATTGCCTCTGCAAAGGCTCCCAAGCGACTTTCCATTGAAGCAGGACATCATCTGGTGCCTTGGCTGGGGATTACTCACATATGCTGCACACGTATGTCTAATAGGCCTCTGGGGCTTGCAGAAGGCTAGTCCTGTCACAGAGCCTCTTAGTGTTCCTCTGTGACACTGCTGCCTGCAACAGCTGCCAGTGCCCTTGGGCTGTGGCCAAGGAGAGACATGACCCTCAGGGCCACATACAAGGAAACTCCTGTAAGTGCTGGAGAGTTCCAGGGCCGCGGTTCCAGCCATTGCCTCCTTGGCATGCATGAAGCACGAATTTGTACCCTTCCACTCTGGAGCCAGTTGCAATCTGGTCCCTGGTAGCAGCTTTTACAATAGCTTTGTTCCTTTGCTTTCTTGGAATAGTCATGTAATGGAGCAAATAAGGTTCAGATGAAATTGCCGGCTGCCAGAGTTGTTAGTGGGGATACCAACCATGCCCTTCCCTACTTACTTCATTTTCCTCTCTCTTCCCTGGTGATTAAATGTCAGCTGCTTTCTTTGTTCTCTTCCAAAGAAAGCTAATTCTCTCCTCCAGCTACAGTAGTTCCCTTTAGCAGCACAATGTGATGTTGCCCAATCCTAAAAGCCCTTCCAGCACAATTCTTCTTCCTTCGCCGCCTTCCCAGCCCTGCATGTTGCAGCCTAGAGAATTGGCCAGGAACTGTTCCTTTATGATACCTATATATATGCCACCACAGGACCCAGATGGCTAAACAGTTGAGAAAATAGGAGCAGTGACTGCCTAAAAAAAAATCTGGTATAATACTGCTAGAAGACCAGAAACCAAGTTGAGCATTAAACATGCTAGTATGTGCAAAAACTTGTAACTTTGTAAATATATAATATACAAAACTAAAATTTTACTAAAAATCTCCTCCTTTATAGAACAAATCTCCTACTGTGGTTTAGGATTGGTATTAGTGACCTTTTAGTGAGCTAAAGTTGATAAATAATATACAGTGAATAATTTCACTGATTTTCAGTTATGGGCTATGAGAAGCAGCTGAGGCAAGGTCCAGAGAACACCTACCTACCTGAAGTTTGTCAGTGGAATCCAGGAACTGAAGGATCCAAATTATCCCACTTATCTCACTGAAGTAGCTGAAATACAAAATATTGCTTTTGTGGCTGAAGTACTGCTTTTGTATTTGCCTAGAAGAATCATTTTCTTGTATGAGCTCAGCAAGTATATGGTTGCACTCTAAGGTGAGTGTCTGAGCCTGGCCTTTTCAGTGGCTAAGCCTCTACCTTTTCAGTGGTAATCAATCACTTGTTAAACACACAGCTGCCGCTGTTCTCCATTCAAGTCATCTCTTTAGAAGTGGATCCCTGCTATTTATGCTGTAGTTTACCAAGTAGACCTCTTCCAGACTGGACTTTCTGGATCTGTCTTCTCAACTGTATCCCTGACCAGCAGAAATGCTTCTTAACTCCGGGTTATCAAGGAGGCATTTGCCACCCCTCCAACTGGTGTATGGCCATGGTGCAAGACTCTTAAGTCTTGAAGGAAAAGGATTGAGGAGGAGCTTGGCTCTGGGTATGAGGAAAGAGCCCAAATAACTAACAGACCATAAGATAGGAGCATAAAGTGTTTACCTTGATTTTCTTATAATCTCATTAAAATTAACAACCATCACAAACCCTTCAACAATTCAACTAATTTTCTTCATTGTTTGCAAAATATTCCCTATGGAAGACACAAAAAAAAACTTAGCAAAAAATGCTAGGAAAGTTTTAATAACTGGAAGTGACACTTGAAATATTGAATTGTTTTAGAAATACTAATTGAAACATTTTAGAAATACTAATGATGGGTTTCGGAAGGCATAGCACCAGTAGAAGAATGATTGAATCTCATGCTGCTGATACCTCTGTGGATTTTTCTCAGGAGGGCAATGCAACCGATATTCTACTCCACTCATTTTATGCAATATGGTTTCAGAAGGGGAATGAAAAATAACTCAAAAAAAAGCTTCTTTAATTGAAACTATAGGGGTGGAGATGAAATTTTAATAATTGGGCAAATTTTGGTAACGCTTAAGTGCTTATGTACCTCACAGTAGTATGGCATATAGCAGATGACCATCTTCATACCCTCTATGCATCTATATCTTTGAAATAAGAAGTATAATCAGACTGCAAACAGTTAAATATTATCATCGAACTGCTTCGGTACTTCCGAATGCCATATGTACAGGCATATAGTGGAATGAGTGCTTGCCATGCAAAACAAAAGTGGGAAAGACAGCATGCTATAGCACGCGGGACATGGAGCAGTGATATTCAAAGGCCTTTTCAATTAAAGCGGTGCTGAACCTCACTGTATGTCAAAGGAAGAATCACGAGGTTCTCATCCCCTCTTCAGCTGTAGACTGTGTTGGAAATTTGACTTATGACCAATGATCAGAGCCAGGTCATCAGTAAAAGAGATACATGTTGTTACTTTGATCCACTTGCTTTGGACCATGCTTCAGTCTTTTTTGAAGAAACAGAGAAATAACTAGTCATTGGAAAAACAAGGCTATTTTGCAAAGAATTGAGGGAAGACATCAAAGATGATAATGCTATGGGGTCAATACAACAACTTACATACTTAAGATATTTCCTCATCAGAACTAGACTACACTAATCAAGAGTAATAAATGTTCCTTTGCAACATGTTTCTAAATGTGACTCATCCAAAAATCTGACATTTAATAGCTCTTGCACCCATGAATTTACACTGATCCTTCTTTTCAATAAAATTCTGGTCCAAAAACTTCAGAGGAAGTTTTTTTTTTTTTTTTTAACCAAAGTCAGAAACTTCTGTATTACATAAACCAAAGAATCATATCCCACAGTCCTTGAAGTTCAAGTCTTCACAATTTCATAAGCAATTAATCACTAATAGGTTCAAGAGCTGTTTTTTAGCTTTCTGGGGTAAGGCACAGTGCATCACTAAGGTGACTCGTAACAACATTAAATATATTCATCTGACTATATCCTTTGTTTTTTGGTTTTGCTACTGGTTTATGTCACACACCCATTAAAGAAAAATCTAACATTATTCATATATAGATATGAATATATACATGCACAATATATTTTGTGGAACAGCTGAATACTGACAAAAGGGCACAGATATTTTGCCTTTATATCCATTTCATAATAAGAGCTCTTGTAATAATGGGATAAAATAGGCAGGTAATAACCCTTATCTATAACACCTCTACCTATCCTACTTCCCTATCTTCCCTATCTTACATACAAATGAATGACATTAAACTGTCCACAGGATGTTCCTTACCAACTTAAAAAATTTAAGTTGTCTGCTGTTACTTGCTCATCCACAGACAGATGAGCAAGCCACTGATGACTGCAAGGAAATTGTTTTGCAACGTTGTGTAGGGTTAAAATGAAAAACCAAAGATACTAGCATGCTGCAGCCCGGTTCCAATGAACGTCATAGAAGTTAGTATACATTTAGTAAAAGAAAAAAAATAGCCTGAAATTATTGTGATTTAAAGATAACATGAAGATAAAACAACAAAGTAAGCATCTATAAAGCAGCCTGTCTTGTACATAGTCTAGGGACCATCTCAAAGTCAGAGGAATAGAAATGGTAATACAGGACACTAAAATCAGAGACAGCAATGGTCTGCTTTGCATGAGTACTTGCAAGAGAAAACTCTTAGTATTTATTTACTTTCTACATGGCATTGATTTTGTTTTTCAGTAACACAGGAATTAGCTTATCAGGAAAGGGAAAAAGGTATCTCCCCGTCTCCTCCATCTGTCCTGCTGCTAAGCCTCGGTGCGTTACACGTATTCCAAAATACACGATATATATATCACATGAAAACTCCAGATCACATGAGCTCCAGACTATATGATAATCTATCACATGAAGATATATATATATATAATGTAAAGATAAATATATAACATGTGCTCATACCTGTGCTCATTTCCCTTTTCTGTGTCAGCAAAGAGGCTGGCAATGGGTTCCTCAGATCTGAAACAAGTTGCTACAAACAGGGTTATCTGGTATTAAGTGTCTGGCGGTCTTTATTATAGCAGCATCTGCCAATAATATTGGCATTTTCTCAAAGCCCTCCAGAGCACTTTGTCATCTAACATGGAAAGGAAAAATCCTCTTCACACTAGCTAGGCACAGATTCAGTGACCAGTATGCAATACCGAAGCTATGATGGGACATGGGAAGAGAAAAAAACATGAGAGTGAGGATGTTTTTAATCAAAATTTGAAACTGCAAAAGATCAGACTGTACCATTTTTTTCTATCTATTTGTAAAATATCTTTAATGAAAATAAAGAATACAACCAATTGAATGAGCACTATGATAAACAATACTTCAAAAAAAAAAAAAAACAGAGTTGATTGCCATAGTACCTAGAAATAAGTGAGTCTAAATTATTTAGCATGCATTTTGGATTTGTGTCCAAAGTGATACTGGTTTAAATAATGTTGATTTAATAGGATAATCACAGGGCCAAAGATCTATTATCATGATTTTATGGAATAGTGGTTCTATCCCTTCAAAGCTAGTAAGATTCCTCTTTCTTCTAGCAAAGAATGCTTTCTGCATGTAACATTTTTGCTGTGACATTTACTTTTCCAGGTAGCATGCTGTCAATCTAGAAAATAGAGACTGAAATGAACACAACATAGAGAATGAGAAAGACTGAGATGGAGCACACAAGTCATTTATCATTTCCTTGAGCACTTATCAATCATGTTTCACAAGGTATTCCCTAGTCCTGGATCGTGTATCATAAAATAATTTCCCTCCCTCTATGCACTGAATTCCCAATTTTTACATTATCCCAGTGAAAATTATCTTGACTATATGTTAGTATACTTACATATACCCAAATTAATTGTCGGCAGAAAAACACCCTCATACAATGTTTCAATGGTGTATATAGCCTCAACCCTAGAAGTGTTAAAGTTTTGTTTGCTTCCAAATGTAGAACTAAAATTTCACATGTCTGAAAGAAGGTCCCTCACATCTGAAGACAGATGTCTTTTGTATGTAATTGTATGTTATTTTTGGTGCTTTCTATAATTAAAGTATTGCTATTTTCTTACAGCAAGTTACCTTAATTAATTTGAAAAATCATTAAAAGTGTTTGAAGAGATTAGTGCATTTTGTATATTTAACATTCAGTGCATTAAAAAAACATATTATTAGTTCATTGTGCATTCATACCCAAACAATAGTCTGTCTTTCCTGAGCAAAAATCAAAAAATGTATTCACTACATAGTTCATAATAATCTTGCGATTTCCCATTAGATTCTTATGCAAGTGTGTCTTAGCTCAGTTAATAATTCAAGTTCCCTTGAGTTTCTAGGATGAGTTACTTCATAATTGAAAAAATGCAGATGAGCTTAACAACAAATAGCAGGGGCAGGTGCTGTCATTTCCGTATTTCTTTAGGAAGGAGACTATCACATTAAATAGAGAACAAGGGCTTCAGTTATATCCAAATAATTAATCTCCATAATCTATCCATTCATCTTATCTACCTCTCCATAAATTAAAGCAGTCCATACCATGGTATGAGCTTTTGAGCACCAGGGGAGAGAATATAAAATACATTAACATTTGAAGGTGCCACTCACAAATCTTTTTGACTCAAGTTTGCAATTTAGTGTCATGTGGACAACGACAGTAATTGTATAAATCTACCAGCACACAGGTGTTCAGAGTTCAGTTTTGTTAGTGACTCACTAGTTTGATAGGTAGGATCTGTCTCTCAAAATATACAGAGATGCTACCAATACTGCTTTAATGTAATTCATTTTGTTTTTATAGTATTCCAGAAATGATAAACATAATGATTTGAAGATGTTAGATGAATTTATTTAGGTAGCAACAATATTCTATGCCATAGGAATGGTAGTAAAAGTAAGAAGAATAACAAAATCAGTACATAAATGACAGAACTGTAAAGAAAGGACAGGAAACATAAAGCATCAACTGTAGTGAATGCTTCCTTCATTTCTGATTTAACATAAAGGTTACAATTGGCACTGCCTACCCCAGATTAGTGACTATCTGAAGTGCTATTTTGCATCCCAAATGGCAGTGCATCACAGGCAAAATGTTTCAGAACAGTTTGTGGAGCTGTTGTAAGCAGATCTGCAATTAGTCAAGTCTTTCCAATTTTACTGAGAAAGAGTGGCAGGTCATACAAAGTGATGTAAATCTCTGTGAGAGACAGATTTATAGCCCCACATAATTTAAGGGATTCGGACTTATTTCCGTAGTTGAGTCATTTATCCATTTTACAGTCCAGATGTTCCTAAAAAATAAAGGATATGTAAGTCGCTGAATTAAGTCTGTCAAGAAAAAAGATGTAGTGCAAAAGTAGTAGCAGGGGAAATCGGTACACAGTTCAAGGCTATGTCTACATTAGAAAGTTTTAATGGGAGCGTTTGTGCTGGCATGCATTTTCTGAAATGGTGTGTGCCTTCTGTATGCTTTCTGCCACCTGTGCAGTGCCTCATCATGGAGATTTAATAAATAAATAAATAAAACTCCACAGTTTCACCTAATAATTTTCTGCTCTTTTGTCTCTGTCACATCACTGCTGTAGCCATAAATGAGTCTCAGCATTGAGAATTCATGTTTCTTAGAGCTGCAATACTTCACTTACATAGCTGTGAAACTATAACTACAACCTTAGAGGTAGTCAATCCATCATGTTGCTACTCTACTGATTAACCAAGATAAAAGTTTTTTGGCTAGCCACAGTTCAGGACTTCTTTGGCAACCAAGATCCAGACTTCCTGCACCAAGGCATCAAAGGTTTTTGTATATACAGGCATCGACAACAGAAATATGAAACTGCTCTTTACTATCAGATAGCAGGCTGTCAGTTTGAACCTGGTTGGGGGCTGACAAAAAGTTAAAATAAAATTGTCCATGTCCACAACTCCTGATGAAACTCTGCTCCTGGGCAAAACATAATGTAAAAACAACGGAACTATTAAAGGAGAGGAAAATGCTCTAAAAACTAACATGGAGGGCTTTGGAGTAATAATCTCTCTTTTGCCTTCTCCAGCCTGCTGCCAATATTGTTTCTTATTATATTTAAGTGCTCATTTGGCAGTACAGAGACAGACTGGATATGAAAGGTGGAACTTCAGACTCTTCTTTCACTTGAGGATCTTAGCCACTACTCTTCTGAGTCACACTCTTGCGCACTCTGTGTTTCTGATGTCATGAATCTTGCACTCCTGTTTGCACTGCACAGCCTCAAAAAAGTTATACAAGTGTTTTTTTATTTATTTATTTGATCAGCACAGAAGTGAAAGTAAGTGCTGAGAGTATTCTGACAACAAACACAAGCTAGATTTGAGTACCACCTGACCTGGATAGTCCCAAAGCATGAGGGTTTTATCTGATTTGGAATTAGGGCTCTAAAATCTGCCTAATGCCTAGATTTGTTGCTTATGTCCTTCCTGAGATCTGACTCACAAGTGAGCTGCATAAACTGGTGGCAGAACTGAGAACTCAATCCAGATCTCACAACTCCCAGAGCAGTTTTAATTTCTGGGGTGTATTTCTGCCTGAGGGCCCAGAATGCCCTCGTTCCTGTAAGTCTCATATTACAATGTACATATAGATGACACTGTTCAACATTTTTTTCATACACATTTTTTCAACTCTTTTACTTTAATATTGACATCTTTTTCCCTACCTCTACCCTGGCTACAGTCAACATCCCTTGCTAAATGCCTATTGCATCCCCTTTTGGCACATCTGAGAGCCTGTATGATACTATCTTATTTTCAGTTTTCTCTTCTGAGGCCATTGAGAAATAAAATAAAATTAAAATGAATAATGAAACAAAAAAAAAATGAAACAAAATTAAATGAATGGAAAAATAGGAACCTTAGGATTATACCGAGAAAAAAATACATAATCTCTGTCCTAAAGATAGATTACGAGAATTTGACTAGTCCATGCTAAATATGTGAGAAAGACCCCTTTCAGTATTGTGTATGTGGATTAGTTTGTCCAGCTCTTAATATTTTGGGGAGTCTAGTTGCTATAGCTTTGCAATGAAAAATGTAAATCAAGTTATATTGTGGGAGCTCTGAAAATATCTCAACTCATTTTTTTGTTAAGTATATTTTTTTTCTCAGAATTACTGTTTTAATGAGAATACAGCTGAATTATAAGTAGTTTGTAGGTCAACAACCATAAAGAGAGCTAAATAGCGGGGGAAAAAAGCAGTTAAGTGGTTGGTCTAAGCCTCAAAACCGCACTCCCTTCTAAAATATGCTGATAAACATACACACATTAAAAGAAAAACTGAATTTAGTCTTTTTGTACTAGCCTATGTTTTGGACAGGTACAAGGAAGAGGTCAGTGTTTCAGTTTGTGTGAAAATCTTTCTTTGAAGAGAGATTTGTTTGCAAATACTTCATTCCAGTGGAACTCCTATAGAAGTGTGTGAGAACCAGTATAGACAAGCTATTTGGCTAAAGCTCTGTCTAGTCAAGTAATTGGAAAACAAATAAAGATTCAGCAGCATTTTTTTCCCCCTAATTCAGACACTGGAGTACATGAAACGCTTACCTGGGGGAAATGATGCAAGATGCTGAGTACACTCCCTCTTGAGCCTAAAGATTTTTCAGAGCAAGAAAGCAAACCACAAAGGGAGAAAATGTGGGAGAGTCATTACATGGAGTAACTGAAACTGGGTGAAGGAAACCGTAGAGAGTAAATAAATGATGATGTTTTTATTAATTCCTCTAACAACTCTGCCACCAAGACCAAGAAGAAAAGGCAGGTGTTCTTCATTAAAGTAATGCAGCTGCCAAGGTCAGACTGATGCATTTAAAATGTGGAAAGGGAATACCTGCATGCTGCCCTCATCTCAGACAGCTCAGATAAGCTCACAGAAGAGTCGTGTTTAATCCCACTGGCAGTGCTGGACTCTCAGTGTAATATTCAGTTAACTAAGACTTGGGGTTCTGCAAGGTTATCACTCGAGAGCAGGTTTCTGCTTTTGCACTAATTGGACAGTTCTTGTGCATTACACACAACAACTAGCGCTTTCTTCCTCAGTGCTATGGACACCAGTCAGGTGGGCAGATCTGGAAGGGGTGTCACACTATATATGAAACCCGACAGGGTGCTGTGCCGAGAAACCTGAGCTGAATCAGGCAGCTTGTTTACCAGTTACTATGTTAATATGGCCTTCCACTTGCATTAATTAGCCTCTCTGATGAAGAACTGTGCTGAGAAAAGCTTTGAAGATTACAGAGCAGCAAAAGGGAAAAGCAAAAAGCTGTGGAGAGACAGAGTACCACAATGAGGCAGTTGCACAGCTAGTTGATTCTCATCGAAAACTCAGTCTTATGAAACGTTTGGCAGCTAAAGATAAATAAACAGTAATATTTTAATAAAATGTCACTTTGAGCTCAGCAGAATGTCATAAATTAAGAAATTAGGCTTTTCCCTTCTCCTTAAAAGAATTAAAATTTCCTGCGACCTTGTTGCATGTTACAGCTTATAATTCAGTTTAGATTTACATAGGCCCATCCTATTTTAAGTGTTTATTAGCAAACACTTCTGCTGAGTGACGCAGTGCCCTCGGCGATTCAGGTTAACTCCACATGCATACCAAAAGAGTTTGTTATGAACGTTACCATTACCCTGAAAACCAAGTTAATTCATAGTGCCTGAACAGTTAAGTGTGACTTTTGGTACTGCATGTACCAGAGAACAATGCCTTTATAAGTGCCTCAGACAAAAACGTGTACTGCATGCTCTTAAATAAAGATATAGTCAAGATACAAGGGATCACTGTGAGCTCAATTTCTTTAATTACATGCAGAAAATATTAGGGAAATAAAATGTTGATATAATGCAGTAATTGTAATCTGCATAAATTCAGAATTTCATGATTACATTCCCATTATAATCAATGGAGAGAAAGCAGCTTTGAATCATCTTTGACTAGAAAAGAGGCTGAGATGACTAGGCTAGAAGGAGACATTTTGGGTGCAAACTTCTGACTGCATTCACCAGCTCTACAAGAATTTACAGGATTCATCAGCTGAATCCTTTTTGGTCTTCCACTTCCTTATCCTCCAGTTTTACGTTATATAACAGCATTTTCTAGTATTACTTTCTATGTTTATATGTGTACTTCTCATGTTCTTCACAGTTGTCTTCATCATTATACCTTCAGCATTGCAGAAACAAAAAGCAATGGGATGGGAAAAAAAATATTATCTTTACTGAAAAGTAATACCTCTCACCTCTTTAAGACAGCCCTTTCCCTTTGCTTAAAGTTATTCACTCAGGTGAATCAGCAGATACAAAATCATTATAGTTAAAATGAACAAAAACCTATATTAATCTGATTCGTATGTGCAGATAACCAAAGAGAAGGAGCCCTTTTTAAGGGAGATAGCTGTCATTGTGCAGAAACAAACTGGATTGAATCCATAACACTCTTGTCAACCACAGAATCACAGAATGGTTAAGGTTGGAAGGGACCTCTAGAGATCACCTAGTCCAACCCCTCTGCACACGCAGGGCCACCTAGAGCACGTGGCACAGGGTGGCATCCAGGGGGGTTTTGAAGATCTCCGGAGAAGGAGACTCCACAGCCTCTCTGGGCAGCCTGTTCCAGTGCTCTGTCACCCTCACAGTAAAGAAGTGCTTTCTCATACAGAGATTAAACTTCCTGTGCTTTAATTTATATCCATCACCCTTTGTTCTGTCACTGGCCACCACAGAAAAGAGTTTGACCCCATTTTCTTTACATCCTCCCCTCAGCCCTCAGGTATTTATACATATTGATGAGATCCCCTCTCAATCTTCTCCTCTCTAGGCTAAACAGATCCAGCTTACTTAGTTTCTCCTCATATGATAGGTGCTCCAGTCCCTTAATTATTTTTGTTGCTCTACACTGGAACCTCTCTAGGCTCCACTTCTCTCTTGTACTAGAGAGCCCAGAACTACACCCAATACTCCAGGTGCAGCCTGACCAGAGCTGAGCAGAGGGGCAGGATCCCCTCCCTTGACCTGCTGGCAACGCTCCTCCTGATGCAGGTCAGGAGCCCATTGGTCTTCTTGGCCACGAGGGCACATTGCTGCCTCATGGTTAACCTGTTGTCAACCAGGACTCCCGAATCCCTCTCCGCAGAGCTGCTCTCCAGCAGGTCAGACCCTAATCTGTACTGGTGCCTGAGGTTATTCCTCCCCAGGTGCAGGACTCTGCACTTGTCCTTGTTGAACCTCATGAGGTTTCTCTCTGCTCTCCATCCTGTCTAGGTCCCTCTGAATAGTCCTCTGGGATGCTGGCCACTCTATCCAGTTTTGTATCATGCTCAAACTTCCATGCCCTTATCCATGCCACTGATGAACAAGTTGAACAGCACTGGGCCCAGTAATGACCCCTGCGGGACACCATTGGCCACAGGCCTCCAACTAGACTCGGCCCAATTGGTTATCACCCTCTGAGCAATGCCATCCAGACAGTTTTCAATCCACCCCGTTGTCCACTCATTTAACTGACACTTCCTGAGCTATTCTGAGCAATATTTTCTCGCCCTGCAACAAACAGTGCATGTATTCACCAATACTTCAGAGAATTTATTGGCTTGTGTTGTGCATTTTCCTGGAATGCAGAAATGAGGAGTAAAGATTGTATTGAAGAGAAAGATACTACTTTGCTTGCTCTTATTCCTCAGAGTCTTGCATTACATCAGACACAAAGAAGATTTTAACAATTTGTGTTAAATATTCTAGCTGCTTGATGTGCTCCAAGACTTAATTTGCAGAAAGACTTTACAGAGCATTAAGGTTGTGTTGCTTGTAGTATATGTGCAGTATGAAATATACAAGTATTGCACATATGGATCACCAGTTCAGTGCTGTAGCACTAACCCAGGAGATTTCCACAATCCCAAGACAGAGATATGTAATGTTCCCATGATTAACACAGGGATGAGTGATTGATCGATATTACCATCTGTATTTACCAATAACTTTATTTATGAAGATTTGGCATGTGTCTTAAACTGAATCTTTTTTTTCTGTGTTTTTTTTTTTTTAATATGCTTCTAGATTGCTGTTAAACCCCATTCTTTTCACCACACTCCTTGAATACATATCATGAAATTAAATTTTTCAGACAAGACTATCAGCAAAATTAATTTGATTTTATGTAATTCAAATTCAACCCACATAAACCTGAACATTTACAACAGTTCAAAGTAGAATCATTGCAGTTTTAATTTCTTCATCTTGGGTTTCTGTCGCAACAAATTAAGTTAGATTTGCTGATTTCAGATTTTTACGGCTTTTTGTGTTCTTGCCACTTAAATTAAAGATACTCTTAATCTGTGACATGATGTCTAGCAACCTCAGGAATAAGTTATGACATCAATAGGATTATTCTTTTGCGAAAACAATGGCAAGTCACAATCAATAAGGCATTCCATAAAATGTTATCAGCAAAAAGAGAAATATGAATACCGTTTGAGAACTCAAAATTGGGATGACAATAATATGTTTATATTTTCTCTCTTCAATTCATATTTTTGAGATTATAAGCAGAACTAGAAACAAATAAATGATTAATGGGGATAATATATTTGACAAATTATACCCCTTCTGATTTAGATAGGTGGCTTCCTGAACTTCTGGAGAATATGCTTGAATTTGTTAATAAAATCTGTGTTTTTTATGAATACTTCTAAATATTAAACTAAATTAAGTTTCTTCAATGCATTTGTCCTAAAAAAGAATCTTTTAAATTAGTAACTTTTCCCTTTTAAAATGTGTATCTTCTTTAGTTCTCACTTGGCTTTGTAACATCCCTATCACAGAAGCAGCTACCTGGGCCCTTTGTGGCATTTTTATGATATATAGGAACACCATGATGTTTCATCTGACAGCACAGTGACAGATCAGGTGTCCTCTGCTTGTAGTTACATGTCAGTGCTCAAGTGATGGATAATTACCAGTGACAGACCCAAGCCTGGAATGGGAGGAATCAAGGGTCACAAAATGTGATGGAAATGACAGAGTAGAGCACTCGGGAAGCATTCTTAGAGACAGTCTACTATTCTTCCAGTGATGACAAAAAAAAAAAAAAAAAAAAAAAAAAGGTACATAGGCTACATTATTTATTTTTCCCAGGAAATATTATATCATAAACTAGAAGTTGCTCATTCTGTTCATATTTGTGGTTTGTGGCTCAGAAATTTTTGACAAGGGAAAATCATTGCTTTCTTCTTGCCTAACTGGCAGCAATTAGCTGCAACGGAGTGAGAGAAGTTTCTGTAACCGCAGGCAATGGTAGTTGGAAAATTTATTAGACAGTTTTTTTCCACTGATAGCAGAGCAGAGAGCAACACTTTCCTATTCTAACAATATAATAACTTTAGGATTGTAACTTACTCCTAGGGCCAGATTGCCTTTGTGGCAAAAATGTTGTTTTTAAAGAAAGAATGTTAGCAAAAAGCAAATGGTGTAGAACGTTCCCATAAACCTGCAGCAGCGTGATTGTGTCTGATAAACAGGAAAGCAAAGCTACAAAGACACTTGAGGCCCTCTTTTGACAGGAAATTCTAAGGAAAAGAAATGTGTTGCAGCACTTCTTGACTTTGTGTGAAGAATCAGCCCATTCAAAACAGACAGAGCAGATGATTGGTGTTGATTTTACTGATAGTTCCTGAACAAATACAGATGCTTACTTATATGGGCTACTGGATCCCATACATGGGCACTAAGGACACTCTTTGGAAGAGAAGCCATTGACAAACTTTTCTTTTGATCTCAAAACCTCGGTAATGAATACAAGGACTGTTTCTGGCAAGGAAAGCTTGGCAGAAACACTTGCCAGCAGCATCAAATAGAAAGCAGTAGGATTCTCTGAATAATAAAGTCCTACGGTTACCTGGTTTAGTGAGCTAGTTAGTCTAGTCTAACGAGGGGGAATTGTGTCTGAGTGACACAAAAAAAAACAAGGATGCTTCTGATGTATGTAGTCTCATGGATTCCCAAGTGGAATTTCAGATTCCTGGGAAATCCCAACACACACAGATAATCAGTGAAACATATTTTGCTTTCTGTCTAATGACAATATTAGATTTAAAAGGCTTAGCTAACAGAGTGTCTTGGAACTAGCAAACACTAGTACTTCTCACAGTTAATGGGAAAACTAAGTCAGTAAAATGTAAGTGGAAAGAATGAATAGTCTAATCTGTCAAAAGTCAAACCTGCCAAGAAATGTTAGACATTTTGCTGAGAAGCATCACCAAAGTGAAACACCACACTGATAAATAAAGCTAGCAGCTCTCCCTATAGGAGAGTGACAGCATTTACAAACTGAACAACACAAGGCAGAAGGCATGTGTGAGGGCCCTGATGTGAGGGCTTGGGAGGATGGTGATGCTCACTGCACATTTTGTAGTTTTCCCCATGTATATTCCATTCACACTCCTTCACCATCACTTCATAGAATCATAGAATCATAGAATCATAGAATGCCTAAGGTTGGAAGGGACCTCTAGAGGTCATCTAGTCCAACCCCCCTGCACATGCAGGGCCACCTAGAGCACGTGGCACAGGGCTGCATCCAAGCGGGTCTTGAAGATCTCCAGAGAAGGAGACTCCACAACCTCTCTGGGCAGCCTGTTCCAGTGCTCTGTCACCCTCACTGTCAAGAAGTTCTTCCTTAACTTCCCGTGGAACTTTTTATGCTTCAATTTCATGATGATATAGAAATCAGCTGTTCTTAAGCTTTGTGGAGGGAAGAAAGAAAAATAAAAGATCCCAGCCCAGTTAAGCTATGAAACTGCTGGAGGACGTTTACTTGGCTGGATGTCATCAGGCTTTTGCGTTGTGTGCCTCATGAGTCATGAGACTCAGCCTCAGCAAGTGTTAAAGATATTTGACTCTCCAAAACCTAGACTAAAGGGAACTCTCTTTATTTTATCGTTCTTATATGTGTGATGAGCAGTTTTATTTCTCTTAATTTTGCTGGCTTTTGATAATATCTTCTTGCTTCTATTGATTTCATTCTTAGAATTTAATTTGCCTCAGATGATTTATGGTGTGATTCCTTGCATGCACGTTGTCTTATCCATCATCATTAGTATTGGATTCACTACTGCGAATTATTTACAGTTGATATATAAAGGTGTAAAGCAGAAGCTTCTTTGCATGCTTCGAGTTAATTTTTAAATTTTTTGTTTCCTTATTTGCATAATTGTATAACTTTTTGGAGAAAAGAGTTCCTTTAGCCTCATTATTTTTCCTTTGCTTTTTGCTCAGCTATCCTAAAAAAAAAAAGAAATAAATAAACCACTTTCTGTTTGTTGTTTTGCTTCTTTTAATTGGTTTATGACCTCTAGAGATACTTGTTTCATTCTCATCTGCGCAAAGTGAATGTTAAGTTTTTCTAAAAGCCTCAGTAATTTAATTAAAGCTTAGAAGATAAAACCCAAACTTGCATACTACATGACTAATTCGATTTCTTGTTTCTGGAAAAATATGATGCTCAAAAAATTCTTTGCTCCAAAGCAGAAACTGCAAGCTGAATAAAGAGGACACAGAATACTAATTTTCTGATACTGGGTAAAGGTCAATTGGAACTTACTCTAAAGTTAACACCTGGACATATATTTCTAAGAAACTGGCCTTTCAGATCTGGAGTTATGAAGACAAAAGCTCTCTATATTTTGGACTAATATTCAGGTCTAAAATCTTCAAAGAGAAAGATTTCCTCCCAGTCTTGTAAATATAATATTCTGTCCTGAAAATCTGCCATCATTTCTCTTTTAATATGAACCTCCAAAATTATTTTCTTCTGTTTTGCATTTCACATTATCCAGTTTGATTATTATTATTATCACATCTACTTATTACAGCATCTTCTGCTCTCCTCCAAGGATTTCAAAGGGTAAAAGAAATATAATTCAATTTCATATCCCACTGAAGACCTTTTTTTCACTTGCCATTAGAATAACCCCTTTCGGTATGTGCATAAATCAAAAAACTAAAAAGTCTTGTGAGATACAAAATGCACATAATCCTACAGTGCCATTTTATGGAATCTATTTTCAAAATAGAAACACACCATAATATCTAAAGAAACTCTGACACATGTATGATTTACTGAAAGACTGGTGCTAAAAATATTGTTAATCTTCATGTGAACTCTCAAGTAGACATTTAATACTCATTAGTCCTCATACGACTCTGACTGCCTCTTAATTCTTGTGATTGACAAATAATTTCATCAGCAGACACTACTTGAGAAAATACTATTATAATGTGCTTCACAGGCAAATTATGTCATTAGAAAAGTAAGGAAAAAGGAAAAAAAGATCCATCTCAACTTTGACTTTTTGTCCTTGAGAACTCTAGCCATTTATAAGCAACTCTCCTTTTGATATCATTCAAGTCAAAATCCTGACTCTTTTAAATGATATCAACAAACTGGGGGCAATTGCAGTCTCTGCATGTTGACCAGCCACATGTAGGGCATTCTGCTGAAGACTCCTCCCAGCCATAGAGGAAAACCCTAGGACCTCTTAGCAATTCTTCATTACTTTCAGCTATTTTATGCATAACTTCCTAGTGTACTAAACTACTTACAGAAAATTAAACAAGCCTAAGAGTTTTTATAAGTGCTCTCTGTTCCATATTTACTTTCAATATTTCAGGTTGCTGCTTGCTTAATACAACAACTAGAGCTAACACTGGTGTTTCCTAAATTCTCCATGTATAGAACTACAGATTTATTTTTTTCTAAGTAGAAGGGTTTTGGTATATGGGTTCTGTTTGTGTAAGTCCTCCGCAGTTTGTTAAGACAATTTGATTTTACAGTTTGGCTGGAAGGTGGGTGGTTTGGATGCTGCTTGTTTTCTGTTTTTGTTTTTCTTTCTTTTTTGATTATGTCACTGAAAACATTATGAGCCTTTGCATAAATATTACATGAGCATGTGGGTTGCACTCTCTCATGTGGCAAACCTACACGTAGAACTATAGTGGTAAGATGCTTGCCATGCTTACATAATGGGCAAGCGGTTAGTGTAATTCTCTGTGCATTAAATGCTTTATGGATCAAAAACTTTTCTAACAAGAAAAGAGCTGAGAGGACGTCTCTCTCCTCCTTTTCAGATGTGAGGGCTTAGCCAAACACTTCTTATAGATCAAGTTGAAACTCTTTAGGAAGGTAACGTGCCTCAGTGATTCATTACTCTCTAGCAGAAGTGAGCTCTGCTGCATTAACAAAGTCTT
Organism: Crypturellus undulatus; assembly: GCA_013389825.1. Lineage (NCBI taxonomy): Eukaryota > Metazoa > Chordata > Aves > Tinamiformes > Tinamidae > Crypturellus > Crypturellus undulatus. The sequence goes on along the minus strand of VWPW01031894.1, from coordinate 13,822 downwards.
CAGACTTCTGGTGCAGTATGCAAGGCAGGATTGGAATGGAAGCATTTACAGAAATTACAGATGCCATTTTGGCAGAAATAACCCTCCTTTTTACAGACTTTTCTAATCAAAGGCTGAAATGAAGTAATATGTGAGTGGGTAACAGCATTGTTTGTGATAGAAATTGCCCTTAAAATTAAGATGAGTTTGGTCTAGTGGATACATTGCACAGGACAGTGCAGTGCAAGCAAAACAAATTTCCTTTATCCCACATTTCATTTTTCAGATCCCGAGAAGCATTTAGCCACAGAATTTCATTTTTTTTTCTGTTTGTGAATTATCCATGTACAAGCATTGATTTCTGTAAGCATTGGTTGTATGCTATGACTGAGGAAAGGCATTCCAGGCTTTGTGTTCTACATAAATCCTTTACTTGGGCAGTGTAACAAACACTTTCATTTTCTGGATGTATATGCTATAACATTTTCAAATGTAACTCTCCTACAAGTCACTTGCTTCATTGCTAAATTACAACTGATTTACATTAGAGATTAACTTAACAGTTAGGAATAGTGATTCAGGCCTTCAGATTTTTTTTTGTCCATAATTCAATTTAGCATTTTCTAAAAGCACTTATATATATATATATGCATATATGTGTAATATATAGTATATATCATCTATATTTCATATAGATTATATATATATATATTTAAATCCTTTTCATTCGTACATGGTTTCATATTGATCTATAAATGATCAATAATTCATTATGTCATGGAATGGATATTTTTCTGGCTTGAACCTGTTGTGATTAACCCCCAAAAATGAAGTAAACAGAAAAGAAAATTAATGGGCTGCGGTGCATTAATTGAAATTAAATTGAATTCTTTTGAAACTGTCCCTATTTGAAGTTGAATGTTAGTTGAATTAGCTATATTTTTAAATGACTAAGTAACATCCTCTATAATTAACATTGTTTTTGAGGTAAGCTTGGAACAAGAGCTACGAAGTAGAGTCACAATTTGGCTCCTGTAGTTCAAGGAACCTCTGTGTAATTTTGAAAATCTGTTTAATGTGAGAGACTTTATGTATATTCATGTGAAATTTTTATTCAGAAGAAAAGATAAGGCTATTTGCCTTGTCTATTGATTGTTTTATTATGGTGCTTCTAGACAGCAAATCACAGCAATTCAGTGTGAACAGTCAAATTCCAGAAAAGGTGCATGATCCTCTGCTCATGCAGCTTCCTGCCCAGACAAGGACCCCTCAAGTCTGACTTCCAGAGGTCAGGCAAGCACACAGCAGATTGGTCAGTAAGGCTGACCATGTGTCCTGCCCAGCTCAGGATTATGCGACAGGCCATTTGAGGTGAGCAAGAAGAAACAGAGCAGAAGAAAACCGGCTGTGTAGGGGGAGACTCAGAAAGAATCCATGATTTGGAGGAAAAAAAGTATTTAAAGACAGGGGTAACAGAACTTCTGGAACTAAAAGATTTGATGAGTAAATGTTTAAGAGAGATGATAGTGCTTATTTCTGTTTGTGCATTCCTTAGATCAACAGTGATTCAGTTTTACAATTTATATATATCTTCAATATTTGCCTCAGCTACAATGTGGTTCTGAGGAGGGGAACTTCAAACCCAAACCTCCCCCCCCAAAAAAAAAAAAAAAAAAAAAAGGTGGAGTGAAGCTTTAGAGTATCTCATGCTGCTCCTGATTGCCCAAATCCTGTGACACACAAGACCTGGTAGTTCCTGCCCTCTTTGGACTGCCTGCCTGCCATGTGGTGGGCACCAGAAGGGAAGCCACAGCATAATCGTGCCAGACCAGTTTTTTTTTTTTTTTTCTTTTTGTCACTTTTGTACCAGAGAGTCACACTTTAAAGTTCTTCCTTGGCAGGTGCAACATCAGTAATCCAGCGAGTTGTCTATCTTCTCACCACTGAGATGTTGAGAGGGATTCATCAAGTATTAATGATCTCCGAGGTTGCTTGCCGTGAGCTATAAAACTGCAGCTTATAGTTCTGTTTTGAAAATAGTATATCTCTCTGTCTCAGTACACATTGAAGGTGCTTTCAGAACTAATTAAAGGACAGGAAAACAGAATATGGCCAAAAGGTTAAAAAACAGAACGCCACTAGCTACCTATGTCATTTTTTCAATTAATTTCTTGAAACCTTTTCATCTCCAGCCATGAAAACACCTCTACACAAATGTGCCAGACAACATAAGTTTGCCAGTGAAATAATAGCTAAGAAATTTGTGAATTGGTGAAAAAAATCTCTAAAAGACCTTACCAAATGGAAAAAAAAATTCCTTGTCAGTGCATATAGCATACAGTTTATCATCTCACATGATACGCAGATGTTCTGAAAATATAGCCTCTTGAGGCCTATTAAGTGACTTGACAAGCCATCAAAAGACAATTAAAAGTCCTGGTGTCCTCTGATGACCCAACTTGCAAAAGAGGCAGTACGCTCAAAGGCCTCTGTGAATGTGTACGTGCGTGTTCATGTATTACTACATAGCGGGGGAGAGCAAGTACGAAGAAAAACATTAGATGCTTTAATCTGTCAAGACCTGGAAAAGCAAATGGGGGATAATAAGGACAGCAGAGGTAGTTTCTCAATATATTTGTGTACAATAAGGAGGTTAGAAAGCTGTTTCTGGGATCAGAGCCACAGACTGCTCTAGGGAAAATATATGTATTTGTGTTCACTTTCTGTAACATTATTCAAGATCTTCCTGTCTCATTTCATTTGTGCAAGATATAAATGTAGGCAAATTAAACAAAACATTCTTGGTTTTATTCTCTTTATTTTCTTATTCCTAATAAACATTGTTCATCTCAATGAAAGTGCTGTTCAGACAGGCTGCCCTTGGGGAGCAAACCAGCCTTCAGAGGGATGCACAGAAGGCAAATGAAGTTCCAGTTTCAGATGGGTAAGTAAGTGGTACAATATCTCCTAATGCTACGCATATATATTGCCAAAAAATTGTGGTAGCCAATAATCAAGATTTTACCACAGGACCAGAGTAATACTTGCAGCATTATTTTACAAGTTTCATATTTCTTAATTATCATTTGATTTGATTAATGATCATTTGCTTTGATTAAATCTCAGACCTCTTATGATCTCCCCAATAGCACTCTCATTTTAAAAGAGACATCTGAAGGAGTGCCTTCACAGAACAGGAAAACAACCCTCTCCCTAAGAGCCAATCACTACTATGAATATCCCATCACTATAAAAGCAGCATGAGATGGGTCTTGATAAAATACAAACAATTTGAGGATGCTCAGGAAAATAAAAACAGTATATCTCTTGGAAAGAAGATAATCATTCAGCTTGAATTACATGTCTGGATTTTATTACATGCCGCTGGTTTGTCTTTGGACAAGAGTTGTGTTTTCTTCTTCATATTTGTATGGTTCACAGCTCATTAGCAGTGATTAAGAAATCACAAATTGAAGTATAAAATATTAAAACTATCATATTGGTCATCTACTGCAATTTCTGAGAAATGTCAAAATGATACACATAGAGGCATGACTATGGATTGTATATTGGTTATTCATCGCATTTTACAGTCACTTATCTGAATAAATGACAAAGATACTCTAAAGGTCAAATGTGAAACTTCAGAGGCAAAAAATAAACATATTTTCTTTGTTGGGGAACATTTTGTTTGCACTGTGCATAAGTTGCCCCAAGGATTTCTTGCTGTTCTCAGAAAGTCAACAAGCAAACATTTTGAAAATGATTAATATTGATTTTGCAGAATATACCTCAGTTCTGCTGAAATACTTTCTGTCTGCAGCAGAAAAATATGGGTTTTTTTTTGAACAGAGGGCAATTAATGTAGTGCAAGTGAACCCCAAAATATTGGTCTTGACTATTTCTCTTTTTTAAATTACTGCAGGTACTTCTATTCATTTGGTTTTACCATTTGTAGTTGAGAATAACTTTTCCATTAGCTATATCCATTAGGCAATCCCATTAAGTATTCAAGGTTTAAACAGTTAGATGAACACATCAAGGAGAAATGTTCAGAGAGTCAGGGTGTCTTCTTGGGTCAACAACGCATCTTACTGCACCTTGGGCAAGATGAGTTCAGCTGCAGGAATGCAGCACACTGATTTGACTTGGAGTTACATGGTTGCATACAGGCTCTGTGTACATCATGTTTTGCAGAGAGAAGGTTATTACTGAGGGTCAGTTGCTGCCATGTTCAGAAAGAAGTGCAAAGCTGTTCCTCTTGTTGGATGTCTTCTTTCCCTAAATTCCTATCTAGGGAAATCCTACCACAGCTTTACACTGATGTGGCTACCGGCACCAACATGTGCTAGTGCCCTCGATGTACCTCCTTCCCTACGGGGAGAGTCTGCAAACACTAACAAGAAAGAACTGGGGCTGCTAAGAACTTGCTGCTATTTTGTAGTAGCCCAAGGGAGGCCAGGAATGAGGAGGAACTGAAGCCTCCTTTCACTGCGAGGAAAAGAGGTCTCCATGTGGCCCCAGGTGGCAGCATAATGTAGAACAGACTTCACCTGTCAAAGTTCTGCAAGTTGAGAGGCTTCAGAAGGTACTGAAAAGCCCAGATGTAGTTTCCTATATAAATTTTTCCCCTCTCAGAAATACTGTTGACCAATTAGCAGCCTGAAGTTTGGTTTGGTTTACTTATTCATCCTTAAAACTCTTTCAGAATAAAACTAGCTACTTGTAGACTAATTTAAGGAAGGTATAGCTCAATCTCATGGGTTTCTTGGGAGCTAGGTATCATTCCTTAGGGAATAGACTGTTCTTAGAAATAGCCATCAGGGACACACCAGTTACTTCTGCAAAGTAAACGGTGTTGACCCAGTCAAAGAATAATCGACTGATACAATCAAATTCTTTTTCTATAGAAATATATTTTGTCTGTGACAAAATATATTTCTATATATGTTTTCCAATCCAAATTGCAGATTTGCATAACTTTTGCACAGGATCACAGCTCAAGAACTACTGCTTGCAGATAAGCTCATTATCATTTCAGATTTACTATTCAAAATCATACTTTCTTGCTGAATCAGGTCTTCAGCATGTTTGCTAAAGGAGGTCTGACCTGCTTCCTTCAGGAAAGATACGTGAACGACAATCTCATGATAGTAATCCAAATATTTCATGCTTTCACAGATACATATTCACAAGGAAACAGCTTTTGAATTGCTTTCTTCAAATACCAGAAATGCTGCAAAATGTGGCTTCCACATAGAGTGAATATTTTTTTGTCTCATACAGCCATCATTTTGAGACAATAGACCAGAATGTTGCCACTCCATTGCTCCTTCCATACTGTGAGTGAAAAACAATGATTTTATAGCTAATTCCAAAAGGAATCAGGTTCAATACTATATCTTCTGTTTTCCTTCTCACATGCAAGCTACTTTTTTTTCTCCATTTAATTAACTGTCGACTTATACTCTTATTTCCTACACAGGAAGATAATGTCGCTGTTTTAAAATATCATATGAGAGTATTCAGAATAGATAAGGAAATATTATCCATGTATTTTCCTATCATCAACAAAGAGAAGAAACGAGCTCTTAAAACTTGTTAAGTAATATTCACATGAAAGTGGAAACTATCAAGCAATTTGATATCTGACCAAAGAACTATTTTTTTCAGATCAGGAGTATTATCATCTTGAAACTAGTAATATCTAAACTATCAGAGCAAGTTGGGTATATTTCTGAGAGCTGATGCTGTACTATTTTTCAACTTATAACAAGGCATATTAATAGTTAAACTTTCCTAGGTAGCTAAATATCCAAATTTTAATATTAGTATCATCACTGATATCATCAGATGACACTGTTACATATGATGTCCAAGTTCTTTTCCTTTTTGTGGACAAATACTGATGATAGAATGACAAGCTGGAACTCACTATTCATATTTGCTTTTATAAGTTTTGTTATGGAAAGTTCCAGAAATAAATTCTTAAAAAAGAAGCTGTGTAAGCAGCATTTCACCTTCCAATAAGACTTCATTCTTCAGCCAGTGACTTGGGCACTGAAGTTGGACTACCAAAGATACCAGAAAAAGGATTTAAAATTTACATTTCCCCATCTCCATTCCTGGAATATGTCACTGTAACAGTAAAGTTATAAATAGAATATGTCCACACTGATTTGTAATTTCTCCTCCACTACACATTGCTTTTTGCTTGACTAGATTGACTGTCAGCTGCAGATATTCACCAAACTGAGTAAACAAGGCAAATGCCCTCAGTGTATTCCAGGTCTTCAAGCAGGGTTTGGTATAATACAATACACCAACCATTTTATTTTCCAACGTGTTCATCAACTAAGCAATATTAGCAATAAACAGCCAAAATGGTAGGGCTCAGTTGTGCCAAGCACCCAAGGAAACTGAGGAACAAGACCATTTATATATCATTTCTTCAACAAAAGCTTTTAATTCCTTCACAGGTTTCACTCATCAATATTAGTTAGTTCTTGGCATTCTGAGAGACTTCACCAAATTCTGTAGACTTGTTTGATGCACTGCATCAAGTATCTGACAGAAAAAAAACGACATGGCTCACTAAACATCTATTTTCTCAGATAACATCTGTAAAATAGGAACCTAGCCAACAGCAGAACATCTGATCTTTAGGCTAACTATATCCTGTCTTTGCCTCAAAGTGAATTGCTGATCTGAGACATTAATTAATAAGCAAAAATGTCTATTAAAACTGTTAGGAGAATATCGTTTTTGTGGATTCTGAATCTTATCCTTTTGGAGCAGGAACATTCTCAGGGACATGAGGGAAGATGGAATATTCAATAAACCAAAAACCTACGCAGATGTGCTACAAAACTACGCTCCCCTCTTACCAGCAAATACCTCACAGACTTTGATACTTCACCAGATTTCAAGGAAGTGACTGCAATCTTACCTTCCTTCTGGAGCATAGAAGTTTCCTGTTCAGGTAGGAGGCATAACATTTTGACAGAGCTGCTTTGAAGAGATTTTTCCATTGATCTGGTATCTTGCAGCATTCTGCAACCTCTAAATAATACTGTCTGTCTGATTGAATATCACAGATACCAATCTGTTGAATAAAAGCTGCAGAAATAATGCTTGGCAACAGGGGCCTCTCAGATGGTTTTCTGAGTCGAACATGGTCTTTTCTGTGCAATGAGTTGACAATATTCTCTTTTCTCCTGGATAGCTGCCCCTAAGCCCTAATCTCTATCTACCCACCTATTAATATCCAATGTTATGATGATTGATCTTTCCAAGTATCGTTAATGGTACCTTCCAGGTGCAGGCAAAATAGATCATACACTGAATTACTACTCTTAATGTTGATAGAAACATAATCCAGAGCCATCTAAACTGACCCTACTTGGTCTGATTGCAAATGTTGGTAAGTATGGTAGGGTTGTGGTGTGAGTATATAGGGCCATTAAATACACACCAAGCCCATATGGAAAGAAGATAAAGCAACCAAGCTCTACAGAAGCAGTTTATCAAAGGGACACAAGAACAGAAACCATGATTATTTCAGTCATTTTCTAGGCAGTAGATTTCACCTGTTCTTGTCTAATGAGCTTCTTTGAACTGGAACTGATAAAATTTTGGACTCTGAAAGTGTCAATATCAAATTTTGTGAATACTCTGAATTGAGTGATTTCACATAAATTCTCTTTATTTACAGTATGTTTAAAAACATCTCGGTATTAGGGAGTTTAAGCACTAACAAGTGTTACCTGGCTGAGTGCCAGATAGCATTCACTCCAAAAATGAAATACTTACTGAATTTTCATTCACTCTTATTTCATTTTATCCTCATTGTATGAGCCATTTAGCCTAGGTGGCCCAGCAAACCTTTAAAAACCCTCGGAAAAGACAGTGTCTTTAAAATCTAAAATGCATAGCTTTGCTGAATTCATACTTGAAACAAAACAGACATCTTCTCAATCAGCTCATCATCATTTCTAGGTCAGGACACTTCTGTTCAAGATCTTTATTTCATAGTAAGACAGATGATAGCAGGTCTTCAGATCAAAGTTTAGCCAGCCCAGTACCAACTTTATATTTTGTGACCTACGTACTTTTTGAAAGGTCTTCTTGATCGTTCTTACGTCAGGAGGAGATAAAACTCTTTGGTTACAGGAATAACAGATCAATGGTAGATACTATCATATTATGACCACATCATCTATACCCCAAGAGCTTGAGTCAGGTTATAGCAGATTAGTTTTGTCACGTGGAAAAAAGTCACAGTCTTCTGTCCAGTACCTACAACTCTTTGTCACTATTTTTGTTTTATTTGTTTCTGTAATAATCTTTTTTCATTCTTACATCAACACTGACTCTCTGTATGAGACATTAAGTTTTTCCAGTCGTATTTCTAGTAGAGAATTAGGCGTAGTAGAACTATAATATTTTGAATATGATTCATTGTATATGTAATACAAGAACATTAAGCAACAAGCTGGGAATTCCCCCTTGCAGTGACCTCAGCCCAATATTAGAACAATTTTGCCCCAAAGAACAGCAATCATTAGAGATCAAGGCAGACAGAAAATAGTTTTGTTGCTCACAGTGGAGGCTCAGCCCTGTGCAAAAATCATCCATCTTTGGGAGTTCTGGTTAAATATTTCAAACAGTATTTTATTTTAATGGGACTTCATATGAAAATCATATTAGTTTATTTAATAATCTTAAAATAATGGCCACATACAACTTAAAAATATTATATTCTAATTTTTGATTCAATTTAACTAGCTAAAATATCTGTTTTGTCTGTACAGGTGCTCCATAAAAACCCATCCACACAGTCCCGAAGTAAATGATTAATCAAAGTTGAGTAGACTGAAAAGGACTTTTTCTAGATTTCACTTGAATTTTAAATGTACACCATTCAGTTCCATATCTTTTTAGCCCATGTTGTTTAGGTGAAACACTATGAAACACTGTGGAAGTTTTCTTCTTAAATTTGAAAACAAAACTATTATTTTATTCCATTGTCCATTAGATACGAGTAGTGTACTGCTTTCAATTAAATCTGATATTCTCTCTTTTCCCAAGAAAGTATTAATATTCCTTAACTTGCATCTGTTTGTTTTCACTCTATCCTAATAAGCTTTTTGTTTGTTTGCTTTCAATGCATTCTACATGTATATTATTATCTGCTTTTTGCTCCTTGAACAATGCTTCTGGAACTACTTTCCAGAAGTAGTTTTTTTTTTTTTTAACCCCTGGTCTCTCTTTCATAGACTTATTTTGCACATGGCACTTGCAAGAAAATTTCTAAAAATGTAGATAGAATTCTGCATACAGTCATCACTAATTGTTGTTATTAACCAAAATTTCAAAACTGACCCTTAGCCAAAATAATGTGGCTAATAACATGAGCTCCTGGATTCTCATTTGGGCATAACACAAATTCCCAGGCAGAACTGTATAAAATAATTCTGATTCTTTATTGAGCTTAATATTTCTTCATATTTTAAAATTTAATCCTGAGCCATTCTTGAGTTCCAAATCACATTTGTCTCCTTCAGACTTCTCCACATTCATGTGCAGAAAAAGTTAATCAAATCCTCCACATCATTCCACATGAAGCAAAATGGATAATTTAGTCTTCCAAATTTAACATCTTTATTAGCCTACTAGCAATATCAATCTGATTGGAAAAACCTAAACAACTGTTTCCTCCACCAGATCGCTTGAGTCTACGTCCTCCATGTTCCTCCTCTTCTTTTGAGAGGCTGGTATGGGTTTTGTCCCTAGATTAGGACCTCTTTCAATACTCAGGTAAGTCTTCTGTTGAGCACAGCAGGTATCTTTCACTCAGTGACAATAGCTAGTAATTCCTTTGGGTGAATAATTCCATATTATCCCGATGACCCCAAAAGATGGGCAGGAATGGTTTGTTTCCCTGAAAGTGGAAGGAGAGTGACCTCCTAAGTGATGTTTAATATTTATGTAGCCATATGGCTGGTGACTCTCTACACTTGTACTGAAGTCCATCTCTGTGTAGAAAGTCTGCCTTATATCTTTGTTTCTAGTTCAGTTCTGATCTCTGGTTTCTTCCCAACAATTACTCTTTTCTGTATCTTTCCTTGAGCTCCTATTTTGCTTCACATTTTTTTTCTGAGCTTTGCATCAAATCTTTTAACTTTCTGCTCTGCTTCTGCTTATCTTTCTGCTCTAAACATGAGACAGGACTATAGTTTTGTCTGAGTCCCAGAGTAATTGATTTAAAATCTTTCTTTTGTAAAACTCATGTCATTTGATAAAATGATCCCATAACAATGTGGGGCTGTCCGTCTTTATATTATTTCCAGAAATATCTTTTAAAAAATACCCTGTCCTGCCTCTCATAGGTTTATTTAGCACATGGCAGTGCAAGAAAATAATAATAAAAAAGGAGATTGAATTCCATATACAGTCATTATTTATAATTCAAACACAGGATGGCTCCACTGAGCCAGTACTGCTTACAGGTAGCCCCATCATCATTCTTTTCAGACATGGATGCTTTACATTATATCTTTTGATCACAATTTTTCCTCTAGATTTCTTTTCGGTGCAGTAGTTCTTCCAAATTCAAACACAAAGCCAGCAAGTAGAAATGCAGTATGTGCCTGTGAAACATAATCTGCAGCAAAATTGTTCAGACAAAGATGCATATCTACACATTGGCAATTTATCATTTTTAAATCTATTCTGAATACCTAGGCAAGCATATTCTTAAATAACACAAGATACCTTATTTTCTCCCACAATATTTGTAATTAAAATTTGTGTAGTCTTGAACCACAGCAGCATATCTGATGAGAATCTAAATGATTCTACTTATGGAGGAAGGCAATACTTTTTGCATTATTAACATGCACTCTGAGTTAAAAATTCTTGCTATCAAATCAAATGCTGTGAAGAAAATCAGCCTTGGTATCAGTCTTCACAAATGCTCCTGACACCTAACATATGACTCAGATGCCCCCACCAAAAATCAGAACGTTCGTTTTCAAAGCGATAGGAAATATGTATAAATGTGATTCACTAACAGTTCCTGAGGGAGCAAATAATTGCTCCAGACTATTTCATCTTTTCCTAGCAAAAGTAAATTAAGGAATAACTCAAGTGCACAAGTAATACTGCAAAAGTGTGGGGGAAAGGGGCGGCGGGTGGAAATCACTTTATAGTGACATATAAAAAATAGAGAAAATATCTCTTTAGGGAAAAAAAAAAAGCAAATTTAGTGTTTGTGAAATATTCAGGCCCAGAGAATAAAGATGCTCTAATCAGGGAGTAGACAATGTGTTCCTGTGGCAGCTGAGCCTATTATCACATTACTCAGCGTTTCCTGCAGCTGGGAAATGATATCAAGAGGTCGAGGGGCACCCTGACTTTCATATTTTTTGGTGAAGCAAAACTTGAAGATGCCTGTTGTCACGGTGTTTCAGTAATATGGGCTCTGTCAGTTTATTCACTAGGAGTTGGACAGAGACATCAATTTATATAAAATACTGAATATCCAAAAGCAAAGCTGTTCAGTCCAGCCTACTGTGTCAAACATGCTTCAGTATCTAGGATATGTGTGACTGCACTAAGAGGTAGGATTACAAATCTAGGGGAAATATTTGATTGACACACACCTGCAATATAATCAGGCAGAGATCGCTGGAAACATACCTCTTTTCCCAACAGCCTGAGGGTTTTAAAAGTTTAGAACTATTAATTAAACAAAAACTCAATTTTCTTGCTAGGCAACACTAGGAAGAATCTATCCAAGAGAAACTCTTTTGATATCTGCAGTGTTACTAATGACTGCACTTCATTCCTTTAACATTTATTGACTGACATTATTCCTTTATTATCCTTTTTTTTAAAAAAAGGTTGATTAAGAAGGTTGAAGTAACTGGAAAAGAATGAATCTCTGCAATTGGTCAGTTCCAGTCTTGAAAGAAATTGGCAGAAAATATATTAGTGCTAATCATTTTTATTTTATGGTGAAAACTTACATTTTTTGTGTGTGTGACTGCTCCTTCTTTGCCCCTATGCGTTGCACTGGTCTTGTCACAGAAGTGAGGGCATCAGCTGGCTGCAGTTAATTTGGATTGCCTCCTCCTCTGTTTTCACAACTAGGCTCTGGATTACTGTTTCTCTGGGATTTGGATATATCAAAACTTGCATGCTGAGTACATAGAAGGCTGCTGCAGTTGCCAGTGTTGTGTTGTTAGCTGCACTGCAGCTCGCAGTGTTTTGTATGGTAGAGCAGAAGATCAAAGCTGGAAAGAGACTGAATTCTAGGTAAGAGCTCACTTTCACTTTGCCTCAGAGACTGCTGATCAGAAATAGGCAGGCAATGTTTTCAGTTGGAAAGAGTCATTGGCTTTTTCACTCTCTTATCTATTTTAAAATTCTTTGACGGCATTTATAGCCAAATACCTTTATAAACAAAAATGTAAATAGATAAAACATTTCATAGTTTCTATACTGAGACAGAGGCTATGTTGCTCTTATTGAAGTCTCTGAGGACAGTGTTAGGGAGTTATTTCAAGGTCTAAAAAGGCACAGTAAGATTTGAGAATGATCTTGTGACATTACAGAACACTAATCTGAGACACAGGAGACCGTGAAGTGTATCTGCAATAAATGGAAAATGAAAAAGTGAAGCCAGGAAACATACACCTATAAAGACTTAACAGAATTATTATTAAGATCAGGAGCTGTCAGCTAAATAAAATTGCTATTAATTTCATGAACATAGTGCAATACCCCTACAGGAGTTATTCTAAGCAATGCTACTGGAAGCTCTGAGCAGCAATGAATTAATTACAAAAATAATTCTTTTCTTTCTTTTTTAATAGCCAGTCTTTTCCTCATCAGCCTCGTTAAAGAGGTTTGTGGCTTCATCATCTCTAACAGACAGAAAAGGGTAGACAGAATAAGATGGTACTTTGACATCAGCTATTGCCCTCACAGTCCACAGAGACGTGTAGTACTTCATAATTTGATAAGAGAACAAAACATTTGAGTTTTTAACCCAGTCAGTGTTCCCTCTAATTTTTTCCCTTGAGCACAGAAGGTGTTGGGACGGTTGTAACTGGGACAGATAGCAACACATTTATCAGTTTCAGCAAATTCCCTTACTGGTCCAGACAAAATCATTTTGCTACTGCCTTGACGGGCATAAAACCTGATCAAAAGCTGGGGAGCTGGTGTCTCCCTTTGAGAATACCTACGAGTTTTGCCAAGCCTATAGAGATGCCTTCTGAACTAAGCTATTGGCAGCAGCGATCTTGTGCTGGCCCCCTCAGCGACCCAGCAGGTGAACTCTGCATGCAAAGCTGTTGTCTGACAATGTGGGGGTCTCACCTGCTGGGCAAAAGTGCCTCAGAGCACATGTAAAAGAGGGGGTTATCTTGTACACAACTGCTTTCTGCCCTCACAAACCCCTCTTGTGTCTATTGCTATTGGGAAGGGTGCTGCTGGCTGCTCTGGCAGACAGATGTCCTTCACCTTGCCAGGAGATTAAGAGAAAATGTTTCTCAAAGAGTCATATGGTGATAGGGATGAAGGCAGAAAAGAGAAGCTATGGGTGCTTAGGGGATGAATGGGGAGGAAGGAAAAGAGGTCACCAGAGGGACAGATAGAGATCTGGAGAAGGAAAGCATCTCCATGGAGCATCCATCTGCCCTCTCCCACCAGCCCAACCTCATCCACAACCAAAGGAGCAGTGTCTTTCCCCGTGGTCCCCTGCCCCAAGGCCTCTCACTTCACTCACGGAAACATCAATGGACAAAAATGACCTGGATGAAGGCACAGAGTG
>VWPW01031891.1:140333-168215 GCA_013389825.1 Crypturellus undulatus | reverse complement strand
TCTCTCTCTACTCAAATTCAAATGCCAGTAGCCACATCCAACACATCTTCATTTCGTTCTCTCTTCTCCCTTGCCATCTCCATAAGACATTTCCATCGACCATTCTCTGCCTCAGTAACTCTAAGTAAAACCCATGAAAAACGGTGTCTTCATTCATTTCATCAAGAAGTAATTAGAAGCAAGAACAGGAGTCAAGAAGGCAGACGTTCTCCTTGCTAAAAGGAAAGCAGATTTCTAATTAGTGAAGGGAACAGTTTCTGCAGGATTCTTTCTCCAAACAGCTGTTGCTGAGGGATCATCTGTCTTAATTCTTTTTTCCTCTTTTGCTGTAAAAAGTTCATTTATTTTACCATGTATATCTGATGCAGCACCCAATTAAGGCCGACGTAGCAAGGCTAGGAGGAAAGGAGCCTCTGAAATGAAATGAAGGCGACTTCGTGAAGCCGAGACCACGGCTGAAGGACGGCAGCCAGCACAGCAGGCGTGCGAGTGGCCGCGGTCAGCAGCAGCACCGGGTGCGTGAAGCACACCAGGCCAGCTCTGCCCCTGCTCACACGCACAAGGGAGCTTGCCACATCGGAAAGACATTTGCCACAAAAGAACATCCTTTTTCTTATCAACAGTATTGGTTCTATTTGTTTATCCGTTTTAACTTTGCCAAGTTTGCCGAGTTGTTCTGAAGAAGGGCTCTGGGCAGTGGCAAGGTGCAGGCATTATGGGCTTCACCTCCTCCTTCGAAAGGGCATCCCAAGCAAAGCCCAATGGCTCGCACACGCTCACCGCAATCACACACACATTTCTGCACCATTACGAACCGAGATCTGCTCCGTGGACAGCTCCTCTACATGACTATTTCTGCCCAAGGATAGTACTGGCGCAAAAACTAATGGGGCTAAGCAAGTCCTAAATTAATTTAGGCTGATGTCCTCAAGATGTTCCCACTCATTAGAGCAGCAAGTACCATCCTTCACAAGAACTACCAAGGGAAGCAGCAGGAGTACATTTAAGACACAGCTCGCTAAGTTTTACCAAAGGGAGTAGTCAAGAAAGGTATCTGTAATTACAGGGGACCGTGCTTCTCTTCAGGTCCCTTTCCAGGCTAACATCCAACATTCCCTCAACACATCAGCCAAGAGAACAGAGCAGTGCATATCTATGTACCACACGCTGTCTTCAGCCAAACACGCCACTTCTTGGAGAGGAAGGTAGCTACGGCATACGCACACATATTGTGCACCTAAGATGCCATATAAACAAACACACCTACGAAGGCATTGCATGCTGAGCTAGTTCCTCTCTAACGTATGTGCCAAAGCTTCCAGTTCTGGACAAATCCAATATCATGGATACAGCACATCAGTCTCAGTCGGCCAAATAACCAAAGAGGTTTTATACTAAGCCCTGAAGTAGTAGAAAAAAAGCAGCTTAGCACCAGGTGTTAGTATTTAAGTGATCTCTTAATAATTCAGTCAAATTCAAGCTGCTTCACTTAGACCACCCACTCTTGGTAATCTAAGGGTCGCTTCTTGGGTTGTTTTTCCTGCCTAGAAAAACCAAGGGGAATGCAGACCCCTGAGGGCGCCTGGCTACTGCCAAAACAACACAGACCTGTCAAAACAAGCCCCTTTCACCACCCAAAGCTAGGGCTTCAGTCAGACACAACAGTGTGAGAGAGCTCTCATATGTGACAGCTGGAAAAGGTTACAAAACCCACACTCGGCGACTGTCCTCAGAAAATCTGTATGTGCCCCAGGCATCCAAGCTCCCTCACAAACATGTTTCTGCTTGCAGAGAAATGCTCCTCTCTACATTTTTGCTTTGCAAAAACAAAGATTCATGTGCCCACTTAAAAGAAAATCTGTAAGAAAAAATGCATTCAGAGATAACTTCCAAGCCCCTCAATACAGCAGAACTAGTGCAAATAGGCAGAGCAATATGTCACTGCCCTGAGCCTGGCACACCAGGAATATCAGCCAAAACAAGGAGAAGGGCATAGAGGATCACAGAACATTTCATGTGCCAAAGAAAGAGTATATCAGGGATGATCTTGCTCTACGCAGGTGTCCAAACCTTGGAGAGCTGTAAGCGTCAAGCAACAGTTGCCGCTACAAGATTTCCAATAGCTGAAATGGTCTTTGATCAAACATCTCAGAAAATGCAGGCTGAGAGAAGGAACAGGCTCAGGTGTCCCAGAAGCAACTCTGCCCTTGGATCATGCTCATCCTGCAAAAGGCAGCCCCAGGGCTCTCCCAGGCTGCCTCCACTGCAACCCTTGCTATAGAGCACATCTACAAGTGTTCCTGTTGTGCCATCTCAATCCACTATTATAAACCAGTCCATCATAAGCATCAGCTTGATTACAGAGCCTGTTGCCCATAATAAATGTGTACCGTGTATACATAGAAAGCCAAAGACACCTCTCTTTTTGGCTTTGTAAAGACAAATAGCCTCGATTGCTTAATCAATAAAAATGCCTCTCCTGGTCCTTCTGTTATTACAGAGCAATTTCAGACAGAGTGAAAAAGAACCATTGCATCTATATTCCTGTCAAAGCAGACAGCAACTGATCGGCCAGTGAACAAACTGTCCGGACACGTCCTTTATGTTACTCCCAGATTCCCAAAGCTCACGCAAGGCTGATTCTAGCCTAAAGCAAGCTGAATCACCAGTGCATCCCAGGGTCTGCTTGGAAGAGCTAACTCCACGCAGCCCTTTGGTCAGGACTCGGCTTCAGCTCCTGTATTTCCTCCATCGCCTTTGTCCAGCCCAGCATATTCCCAGGTGGTGGCTAAGAGCTCCTGGACCAAGACTCTCTCAGAGCCAGAGCGGGAAGGTGCCACACAGTCCCACATCAAGGAAGATGCTCTTCCTTATCACTGGCTTTTGGAGGTTCATGTCATTAGGGGATTGGTGAGACAGGAGACGCAATTCAACTAATTCATTGCAAATAAATTTCTTTTCAACAACGGACAAAGAAGATTTTTTTCCCCCTTTTCATTTCCCTTTCCTCTCCTGAAGGCTGTAAATTACCTGCCAGCTTCCCCTTGTGTGGAACACTGCTCTCTGGCTCCTTGCCAGATCGCTGGGTGTCATTTCCCTCTCCTTGTGTTTTTCATCCCCCTTGCTGCGCTTTTCTTCATCGCTCCATTTTATCTCATTCTCCCTTGAGGCTTCTTGATGTCACACCTCCTGGCTGGAGGACTCATGACCACCAATGTGCACCAAGTCTGATCTCACCCGCGCCCCTGTCATATCACTGTCTCCTTCTCCCGGCCTTCTGCAGTCCGGGAACAGAGCGTGGCTGCTCTGTCTTCCACAGGGGACAAATTCCCAGAGGAAAGAGGGGAAAAAGGGAAACGTACCAAGACAGACCATGATATCCCAAAGATCCAGCCACATCCAGAGCAAAACTGTCCTTCAACCCCCACCCTGCCAAGTGCAACTGCTGCTAGCAAAAATAAAAAAACACGTTTTCCTTGTCCCTGGGGGAATAGAGGTTAAAGATGTTCTGGGCCTGAAGACAAAAATTAGTGGCAAGAAAGAAGGTGCTTTCAGGGAGAGAAAGAGGAGATGTTTGTCAGGGACGAGGAGAAGCTACGGGGAGAAAACAGGATGAGAAATGAAGAAGCGACAGGGGAAAAGACAACACTAGACTACAAAAAGAGGGTTTTGCAAGCAGCTCTGCACTCCAGAATGACTTTGGGTAGAGAGAAGAAACTGATGCCACAGGCCTCTTGCTTCTGATCCAAGCAAACAGCACTTCAAGCATCCTGCCATCAAAAAACAGAGGGAAAAAAGAAAGAGGAGGAAGGAAATCATATTCTTTTTCTCTTCCTTTCTTTGCCACAACCTTGCACCAAGTTCCCCACGGCTCTGCTTGTGCACCCCTGGCTGGGGGGAGGAGAGAAAATCTCCCTTCATGTCTCTAAAACGGAAGGAGCAGATAACACTTGCCTTACCCAAGACCTCTCTGAAAAATTAATCCTGACAATAAAAAGACATACACAAAAAAGGAACAACTCTCTGCAGAGTACCCATGAAAGAGGAAGCCAAGTTTGGTCAGGAAAGATGATTACTTTAATATAACAACTCCCCCCCTCTATGTATTTCAAGCAAACCTGTTTTGTGGTTTCCTCTATTGCAAAGCAGTAATATCCCCACAAATACTCAGTCAGCTACAATAAAAGCCACATCACAATAAACCAGCTGAAAGGCCGTTATATGAAACACATTTTCAATAAAATCACAAAAAAAAAAAAGAGAAGAAAAAACAATAAAGCGAACATTTTCAGAGAGAAACCTCAATACCTTCTGCCCATCAGTTTCATGGTCACATTTGCAAATTGCCAAGTTTTTAAAGTCTTCTGGGAGATATTTTTGCAGGGTTGCTTGGGCAAATGGACTTCCCCTCCAGTCTGTGACCTCAGCCAGCCTGTCGTGATGACGGGGACACAGGGCAAGACCTTGCTCTGCCAACTACTATTCCCACGGGCGCGAGGGCCATCCTCAACCAAGAGCAGCGAGAGCGGGCAGGCTAGCGCTGCTCGGGTCAACAGCCACACAGAGCCACCGCGGCGGGGTGCCGCGCACGCAGCAGCTCCTGGGGCAGCGGGAACAGAGGTCATTAGCAAAACACACGGCTGCTCAGCACGGCCTCGGGTGGCACTGGTGTCCCTTTGGTCTGGCAGCCAGGTCCCCACTGCAGCCGGCTCTCATACTTCAGAAGAAAGTGTCAAGACGGAGAGAGGCAGCTTGTCCTGAGGATAAGTTTCTGCTAGACTCTCATTAAGCAGAAGTTAGGTCATATCCTGAAGCAGAAGAATTTATAACTTTCTATTCATTTATGCTTTTACACTTACAACTCCG
The DNA here is from genome assembly GCA_013389825.1 of Crypturellus undulatus. Classification (NCBI taxonomy): domain Eukaryota; kingdom Metazoa; phylum Chordata; class Aves; order Tinamiformes; family Tinamidae; genus Crypturellus; species Crypturellus undulatus. The sequence goes on along the minus strand of VWPW01031891.1, from coordinate 163,349 downwards.
TAAAAAGTCTGATAAGCCACATAAATATCTACTCTCAGCTCCAATTATACTGTGTGACAATGAATACCAGGGGCTATTTTTTCATGATACTTAGGAATTAACCTACATCAGTAACTCAAGTTTGGTTTTAAATTACCTTGTCCTTCCTGATGGCTTCGCCCGAGCGATGCATCCACACCATTTTCTCTGCTCATCATAGAGGAAAGCTCACACATCAAGAGCAGGGAAGGGGTTTCTTCTGGTCTGGACTCAGCTTGTCAGGTGGAGCTCGCTCTCCAGGCACCACACGCAAGGTTCCTCAGACACCAGCCCTGGCGCAAGCTGTGCAACCGCTTGGCCAGCGCACCAAGCATCCCATAGCGCCCAACCTGCGAGCCCGGCTGAGCGTGGAGGAGCCAGCTGGCTCAGGGGAGGCCACCCCATGACGAGCAGCAAGCAGCCAGGTCACCTCCTGCACCAGCACTGGCCATGGAGCAGCCACCTCCTGCGCCGGTGTCCCTGCCCAGGTCTGCCCTTCCTACGATCCGGCATGGTCACAGGGTGAGGGGAGACCTCACGAAGGGAGGACAAGCACTGCACGCTGGCGAGCAAGAGACGGACGGACGCCGCCTCCTCCGAGGACTTCTCCTCTCATGTCGCTGCCGACAGGCTCTGCTGCGGCGCCTGATGCCGAGCGCGGGGGACATTGGTATTCCGAGCACACCTGCGCAGATGGCTGCGGAGTGGCAGAGCCGCTCCGCTCTCCTGCGGAAACTTCCCTGCCAACAGCCTCCCCAGAGCTGCCCTCCAAGGAGCACGGAGCAGGAGCCAAGAGGCGGAGGGGGACACCGTCCCCTCGCATCTCACTGCACTGCTCCGGGTGTCAGCAGGAAAAGCCATCACGGTCCTCGCTTGCTGCTTCAGTCTGAAAGTTATCGGCACGAGTTCTCAAGACGTCAACAATCAAGAATCCCATTGTCTTCCTAATGAATTCCGCAATCTCAGTGAAATAATACGAGCTGCAATCGTAATTCCACGCTCACCCCTCGACCACTGGAATCAACTAATTAAATAACAATCAGCAATACCGCTTGCATTTAGAAGATGGACTCTTCCTTTTTATTGCCGCAATTAGGAAACGCAGTCAATAATCAGAATGAAATACAAATTTACCCGGGAGCCCACTAAATTATGACCATTCATACTTTGTTTTCTTTTCATCCTAGCAGACAGGCTGGTACTTTTCCCTCCTCCCCAGGTGGAAAGGGCAGTCTGGAGATGCCAAGTTGCTGCCGGCAGCCTTGCTGTGCAAGTGCCATCTTGTCTTCCTCCCTGTCAGGATAACCTACGCCTCTGTTTTTCCTGAGGATCCCTCATCATCATCTCAGGCTGCATCCTGCATTGACTCGGTGCGCATGGGGCTGCAGACGCAACCACTCTGACTTTGTGATGAGGATACAAACTTTCTGGACCTCGCTATTCAGACTCTCCCTGCCGGCTTTGTTTAAAAGGTAGTAGCAGTCTGAAAAATAGGATGGTACAGAAAGCATCCCTGTTGACAGGTTACTGTGATCAAACGAGCCCAGCTTCCTGTGTTAAAAGCACATCACTCTCTCTGTGTCTATCCTAACCGCCAGTCCTGTAAGCTCACGCTGCAGCTGGGGCGATGTGGGTCCTTTCTTTTTTTGTCTGCTGTTAGTCATAAAGATCATAAGAGCTCCGTGCAGTCTGCAAGCCCACTGGGCTCAGGAGAATGTGGCTCTGCTTCCAGGGGATGCAGAAGAGCAGTCGACGGGTCCTTCAATGCAGACTTCACTAGCACAGTTGCAGATCCAGAGTAGATGACAACAACTCCGGCAGCTGCCACACTGTCCCCACCGAGCCGAAGGAGCAAGGGAGGGAGCAAGCACAACACTGAGGTGGAAAGCACAGGCACGATGCATGAAATACCCTGGTACCACTATCACGTGGTCACCGATCTCACCGAGATGCCCATCTGTAATGGAATCATCACGATCCATGAGTGAAAGGCTTTGCCTCAGTCAGAAAACACCCCCCACATTCATGACCGGAGCATCCAAGAGACCTATTAAAGATGTTTAGGCCTCAAAGGCAGAAAAGAAAAGTGCCATTAGCTTCCCCGATGGTTTGGTGATAACACACAGCGGGCTGAGATGAAGAAAGGCCTTATCTTGAAATCGATAGGACTTAAGCACAAATTTACAGTTAACCGCATGCTCAAGCACTGCCTTGATTGGCATTGGACCTGTTTTCCCCAAGGTCACAGAGGGAAGCAGTGGCAAAGGGAGGTCTGGAGTGCAGCCCTAGCCGGCTCACAGAGATGAATGGCAGGAGCCTTGTCCCAGTTCGGTGGGACAGGAGTCTTCAAGGCAACAGCTCCGAAGAAGTGAAGAGACGCCCACTCCGAACGTGGAGACAAACTGGCAGGGACAGCAGCGGCAGGAGGAGGTGTGAAGATTAATTTGGGGGAAAGGCAGGTGCTCGGGGAGGAGCAGAGCCTGTGGGGAAGGCAGGAGAGCTAAAGCCATCCCGACACCGCACTGCCGTCACCCGCAAACACTGGCAAAACGCTCCCGTCCGCTGCAAGGAGAAGCAGTAGCAGGTGCTGCAGACTCATCAGCTCATCACCGGGCTTGGGGGATGAACCGGGTCCCGCAGGAGAGGACAGGGTGCCCCGCGGTGCAGCAGGACAGGGGCCTCTCAGCAGCATCCCTGCACGTGGGGAAAGCTGCACAGCGGTTCCTCCTGCCCGCTGGCTCCCGATGGGATGTGCCGGGGCCGGGAGAGGGGAGGCGCGTCATGCTGGGAGCCAGCCCGGCGCGCGGCCTTCCCGATAAGGCGGCATCCCTGCCTCAGGAATAACAAGCTGTGATGGCACAGGACCGAGGCCAAGCGCAGTACAGCCCGGGCTGGAGAGCATTCCTCAAACAGGTTTTGTCAAAGGAGCGGCCCTCTTCCAAACAATGATTTTTTTTTTTTGTATTTGCAATCTCTCCCCCACAACCAGGAAATCTGCAGTTTCCCCCACAAACCCCTCAAGTCACCTTCACAGCTTTCGCTCTCCTTTATCACAGCTTACTTACAGAAAAGAGCTCTTACTAAAGATAAAAAAAAAAGGAAAAAAAAAAAACACAAGAAAAAAAGAGCAGAAGGGAAGAGAGGCAGTGAGAAGGAAGAACACGGCTTTTGTTTTTCGCCTCCAAAACAGCAACTGTTTTCCCATGTTCATATTTTTGCCATTCTGCAAGCCTCCTCTGACTCTCACGTGTTTATTCAAGCCCACAGAAAGGAGAGAGGAGATGGGACAATCCTGGTTCCTTGGTGCCACATGTGCCCTAGAGACGGGTCAACACTGGGGAGGGGACCAAGGGGACTCCATCCGCACAGGTGGGATAGCAGCATCACAGCCATATATATATATATATATTTATTTATTTATTTGCTTGTCAGGTAAATAGGTGCTAAAAGCCAAGCAGTGGTGCCCAGAGCAGCCTTTCCCTCCCATGCCATTGTTGCTGTGCCCTAGAAGTGCCCCCGTCTGGGAGCTAGTTAATACGAGCTAATACTCCCACTGATTATACTACCCATATATTTTACAAATAAAATTTTATTGCTTTCCCTTCCACTTAATGGCCTGAGGAATATTCCCGCAATAACGCTGCTCGGAACCCCTCTGCCCTGCCTGGCCTGTCTTGCTACCAGGCTACCAAACACTGCATTTTCAGCCAGGAAAGGAGTCAGTGGGCAGGCTCGCGTTCATCCCTGATTCTGTCACCGATTTCCCACATCGTCCTCAGGATATTTCCGCTCCTTGATATCTCTCCCTCAGTGACAAAGGCTGCAGAAATGCCAGAGAGCCCAGTGCAATGCAAGAGGACCCTTTAGGGAGCAGCCTCCCTCGCCGCTCTGGGCTCCAGCTGATTTAAGACCCTGCCTGCTAATTACCCAGCCATAATGAACTAAACCAGCTTGTAGCAGAGCTGTTATGTTCAAGGCAAACGTCTTGTTTTTTCCCCCCCCTCTCTTTTTAATCTTCTCACTAATCAGCGACCCAAGCATTTTGGCACAGACCCCACAAGTCCAGGGGATGCAGCGCAAGGGCTGCGCTCCCAGTGATCCCCCTACCTGCGAAAACCCCTTCAGACACACAGGCCCTACCTGTTTACACCATCCCCCTTTGACAATAAAGCCACTCAGAAATGACTGGAGGCTTTTCCTATAAAAGGAGCACAAGCAGTTAGCCTAATTGGAGACAATTCATCCACAACATGTAGTTTGTTGTAAAGTCGGTTTTTACACCTACAAGGGCTGGAAAGGACTTCAAGATTTTGCTTCTTTTGCCTGTTGTGAAGCCTGGCAGCCCATGAGTGGGCTAAAAACAGATTAACCTGATGGGAAGCGGAATTATCCCTAGCTGCTGCTATGCCTAGCATCAGCAGGATTTTCACCTTTTTCAAGCCACTCTCATGACACGACCCTTGCTCTTCTCAGCTTTGCTTCTCCCACTGCCTCTTTGCTGCCCAACCTGGTGACTTTGGATTCAGGGATTCAGGGATACGGGGCAGCATCCAGGTCCCCAGGCAGATGCTGTGCTAAGTGGAAAAAGGCCAAGTCACTGCTCACCAGGACTGCAGGCAGACGAGGGGAGGGCCACGCTGCAGCTGCCCTGTCCCCGGCCCACCTGTCCGCCAAATCCAGGCCAAATCCCTGTCACGGGACAGCAAGGGGATGCTACATCCACCTGCACTGCCCTCCTTCTGTGTGTGAGGTGCCATCCCCGTGGCATCAGGCCAATACATCCTCATCATGAGCAGCCGCTGAAGCCAAAGGAAGAGGAAACCAAGAAATAAGGTCAGAATAAGGCCCTACAGCCCTACCTAGGGCAGGGAAGGAAAAATAATCAAATAAAAGCGACAAATAATGGAACAAACCTTCAGCAGTAATTCAGACTGCTGGATCCAAAAATAAAACAATTCTTAGCTTCTCCTGTTTGATGAGGGAAGGCACAGAACTTTTTTCCCTCGAAACAAACACTTTTCCGATGCAGCTTCTTTTTTTGAACCAACCATTCTCAGAGCAATTAATTAAACCAATCCACCTTCAGCAGCAAATTATTAGCTCCTGGGAACAGCAGGGTATCTCTACAAGGGAGAGAAAACGGAAACCAGAAGCACAAACAGTAGGAAAGGTGCTGCTATAATCAAGCTATTAAAAGCTCTAATCACAGCCCTATAAATCAGCTCTAACTTGATTAGCCAAGCCCTATTCGGGGGAGGTCCTCCCCACTGGGGCTCCCTGCCCTCCTGACCGTATTTGACCTGCTCAGCACCGGCGTTCCCTTGGCAGCGCGAGGATGGAGGCTCCAGCTGGAGAAGGGGTCATTACAAATGCAGGAGGCACCGCGCACCACTCGCCTGTCATGTTTCACTCACCCTCTTGCTCTAATAAAATTTGCCACACTAATACAAAGCCGCCTTTTATCAGTTCCTCTCCTCGTATCCCCCCACTCCCGCAGTTGTTACAGCTCGTCCTGATTCCCGTCTGCTAATTAAAGAGAGAGCGAAATTCGGTCGCTAATAAGGGAGATGTTTTTGCACGGCACCCGTATCGCTGCAGCGGCTTTGTGCTTATTCCAGCACTGCCATCACCCCCGTGCTCCAACCCACGCTACTCCGGCCCTAATGAGGGCACCCATCCGTGCTGCTGAGGAGGAAGGAAACGGGCATCCCCGTGACATGTCTTTGGAGCTCGGGGACAGAGCTTCCCTGGGGCAGCCAGACGTGCCTTCTCCATCCGCACAGACCCAGAAGGGTTGGGACCAGGGTCAGGGCAACAAGTGCTGCAAGGCACAAACATGCGCGGGAGCTGTCAGTAAAGCTGAAAACCGGCTTGCCGTCTGTATTCACAGGGACACATTTCCAGCAAGCTTCTTCCAGTGCATTTACAATATTTAACCTAGAGGTTGTGCCTAGGAGAGATGCTCAGCATCCTCCAAGCCTTGCTGGACCAACCAAGCGCAGCACTGAGCCATAACCTGCTGTGAGCAGCGCCGTTGCTCTCCTCTCTTTTTAGGACAAACTCATTGCACAGTGCAGCATGGTCCTGAGCGCAAGCAAGTCTGGCAGGAGCTGCTTACCTATGGCCACGCTCTCTGCGTTTTGTTTTAGATCACATGTGGTGGGAAACAACCCCTTCAAGGCACAAATAAGGGGATGTTCTGCACAGCCAAGGTAAACATACACGCAAGCAAGGAAGCATACTGAAATGCTGGCGTGTTCCCTCTCCCTTCCATTTCTTTGGCAAAACTCATAGTCATCACAAGAAACCTGCATCACAGGCAGCTATTAAGATTATTTTTGTATTTTAAATTCTCATGTATTCCAGCTGTTTCCCTGAAAGCCATTCCCAACTTGGAGCCCTTCTGCTGACACAAGCCCTTTAAACACAAAAAAAAGAAAAAAATGCTTTGTTGTTGTTGTTGTCAACATTTACAAATTCTGCTGCATCCATCTGTCCAGCTAATTACTTTGTGCAGTAGCCTGTTAGCTTCTTAAAAAACAACAACAAAAAAAGACCCAATTATCATTCCGAGCAGCTCCTGCCCTCCCGCAGAAGCGGCACATCTCCAGCGCCACCAGCGCCTTCGTCACCCTTTTGAGCTCGCAGACGGCAGAGGCAGAGCCTGCTCCATCCCGGCGGAAGGAGGGCAGAGCCGAGCGGGGCGCCGTGTCCCTGGGAAGCGCGCGGAGGGCGGCCAGCGCGGTCCAGCGGGAGCCGGCTCGGCTCCTCAATGGGAGCATTTTTCCTGGGAACAAGGAGCCGACTCCAGCTGCCGGGGCTGTCTGGGCGCCCGGAGTTGCCGGAGTAACAGAGGCTGCGGAGCTGCCAGGATTGGGCTGTAGGGGAGGGTGATGCTCAGCCCGCAAGCAACACGCAGCAGCGCCCGCCTTGGGGACCCGCTCGACACAGGCGGTCTCCTCGCCCAGGGAGAACGGCACCCACGCTTCATGCGTTGGCAATGCCAGCACAGCCCTCCACGACGGAGCGCGCCGTCCCTCTGGGCCAAATAAAACACCCCGTGATTTTCCTTTCGGAGGCAGGAGAAGTTACCCCACACGGATCCATTCCTTCAACGCTACGGTCCTGTCCAGTGCTTGGCAAACCTGCACAGCCCGGCCGTTCCTCTTCTTTCCCTCTCCCTGCGCTCATGTATTTGTAAATTGGATTTCCATCGTCAGCCTACTCCTCACCTCGCTCCGCAGCTTAGCTTTGTGGAGATCTAGATTAAAACAGACAGTAAAGCACACATGTCTATGCCCCCCAGTCTTCTCAGCACGCTCGTATCATAGCACTACAAACACTAGGGGAAAACACTCATAAATAAGTCAAATAACTACAGACACAAGCAGGCTTAGCATTGCATAGGCAGAGCTTGCAGTTATCCTATACATGCAAACCAAGACCACAGCGTTGCCATACCATGGCTTTTTGGTGTCTTTGAATACGAACAAGCTGTGTCTCTCTGCTGATCGCCTCGCTGCGAAGCCAGGAGACCCAGCCAGCCCTGCCACGCATGCCGCCTCGCTCCCTCGCTGCCTGCTTTGCAATTTTAATTTCTCACTTTCCTAAACAGCAAAAGATTTATCACACTCTTGACAGAAATATTTAATTTTCCAAATGTACTTTTTCTCTCCTTCTTGAGGCCCCCAATGTCTTGAGGTATAACTTTTCATATAATGCCCTTCCCAATTTACCTGAAACCTGCCTGAAGGAAAAGACTGCACGCCACGGGGAGCAGAACTGCTTCCAGTGTGCCAGGCCAACACAGAGGTGTTCAGGTGTAGTAAAAATGGTTTATTACTGTAAGCTTGGTCCTGCTTTTGTCCTCAGGAATCACAGGATACAACCCAGACCTCTTCCCCTTGACTCACCTTGCTCATCCACGGACTCGAGAGCAACATAACTCATCCTGGGTTCCCAACTTGGATGTGTGTGTTGCTTCGTGTTTGGCCACGGTTCAGAAGATTAATATGACTTGCCCAAGGTTATTAGAAAATCTCTGACAGAGCAAAATGCTGAGTGTAACTTGAGTATCCGTTCATGTGCTTTTCCCTACCTTACAGGAGTGCCAGGAAATATCTTCCAGGTGACCTGCTAGTGGGAATGCTCAAGACCTAGCACTGCTCTAACATATACTTCGGCATGCCCATTAGACCCTCGACGAAGTCCAGGGAGCTGCAGAAACGTCGTGCCAAGCAGAGGCTCTAAGCAAGGCACAGCTTGTCCAGCCTCGCACAGACACGGGGGAAAATACACGTGCTGCCTGGCGCCAACAAGGGGGCAATTACGGCTACACTGATGCTGATGAAAGAATCATCGAAAACACGAGTAAATGAAGAGGTCTGTTAGTCCACCTGCCTAACCAAAAAGATCAATGCTTCCAAGCCATTTGTCTAATCTCTTCTTTATAATCTCCAGTGACAGATACTCTGCAAACTCCCTTAGCAATCCATTTCAGTGCTTCACTCTTTTTACTGTTCAACAATGTTTCCTGATGTCCAGCCTCAATTTTTCTTGCTGCAATTCATGCCCTTGAGGAGAGTTTGCTCCCTGTCTGTGAGATTGCTTCGCTTTGATTTCTGTGGGCACGTGCTGAGCACTGAGATGGCGGCAGGTTCCCTTGCTTTAATAAATCAAACAATACCGAACAGGATTGATAGGCCACCTTATTCAAACTACCCTTTGCAAGCCCAGCTCTGAAATTTGCTGCCACTGTATTGCCCTCCTAACCTATGCATATGGCACAGCTAAAGCAACAGCGCAAATAGGATCTCTGTGTATTAAAGCCTCAAACTGGCAACCAAAACTGGAACAGTTGGAAACAGCCAATGTCTAAAGGCACTGGCCTGATTTTTCCATACACATTGGCCACACAGAAGTTATACCCTCATATTCAAGCAGCTTCCATTTCAGATGAGCTAATTAGTGACTTCCAGAGAAATAGCCGTCAAAGGGCTGCTTCTGTGCTGAAAACATGGATGTAGGAGTGCAACCTTTATCTCCCAGCTCCAAAACACTGATTTGTGGCCTTGGGAAACCAGAATGAGAGGGAAGTGGTGCAATGCCTGCAATCTGGCACCAGTCAGGGTCAGGCAACGCAAGCTCGCTTTAAACAGCGCAGTAGATGGTAGGGACTGGAAGCGCTGGGCAGCAAGCAAACGAGAAGCAAAGCTCCTCGAACAACGCCAGGCTGAAGAGCCTTTTTGCTGCTAAACAACTCACTACCCTGCTCATTTGCAACAGCCTCCCAACCACCATTGCTGGTATTTGCACACTGTAAGGACGGGGAGGGCTCCCAGCGGCACAGACAGGGCAGGACACACCATCTCAATACTCTTCCCATGTCAATCAGTCCTGCCGCCTCCCATCAAACCTCAGTAGATTGGAGAGTGCAACCCTCTGTCCAGCACCGTAGGGCCAAGGGACCCCAAAGCTAGCATCTATATATACTGAGAGAGAAAAAAAGCAAGGCAGTCAAATTTCCTCCCCATTTTATGGGCAGGAGGCTTGTTTTCTCTCTCTCACACACACAACACCTAGCCAGTAACAGTGTGACTGCAGATAGCTGGAATCCAGATAGATGCCTCCATTACAATACTGCTCTCCTCTTTTTCATCCTTCCAGACGACTCTATAATGCTGTTTCACCCTTTGTGCTGCTTCTTTATCTCCCTTTAGTTCATGCAACCTTCTTTTTCCTTCCCACACAGGCACTTTTGTCCAAGAAGGATGGGACAGCAAGCCCTAAGTAATCACCTAAGACATTAACAACTGCATATGCAATTATTTGCTAGCCCTGCTCCCCTGATGAATTCCATCCGGCGCCTCTGCAGGCTGTATCCATTTGTTCCCTGCCTTTTGCTCCCATATCCCATAAACAACTTTCCCCTGTCATCATTAGGGCTGGTGTCTTCTCACACTCATTGACTAACTGCTCCCGGCGGCTCCATGTTACTCTGTGCATCTTAAAATATTCCTTGTTACTTCATTTCAGATGCAAAACAACAATGCAGCAAATGCAAAACAGCTCTGAAGGCCCTTGGATAGGAGCAAATGACATGCCAATACCCATGCACAAGTACATCTCATCCTGCTAGACTAGACCAGTAATACACAAACACTAATCAAGCCACGCTTACAATGTTCTGGCTGCTCAAAGCACACGCTTCTGCAAGGAGGGGAAGGGAGCCAGCACACACCTAGCAGCTGGCTAGATGCTTCTCATCTGTCTCTCCAGTAATTAGGGGTTTTAGCTGCTCTAACAAGGCTAACTTCGGTTCCACCCACAAGGCAAAGTTCAGTAGGAGAATCCAGCAAAAGAAGTGAACAAAAATGTGCAGTGAATTAAAAATCAAAAGCTAGTTATCTTAGTGGCAACATCCAAGCGCATGGCTTCCTTCATCTACTAGAAAAAAAGTCACCTCGCTCAGTTTACCAGAACCTTCTTTTAAGAATAGGAGTTGGTTTGAAATTTCTATTAATAATTATCTCAAAAGAACAAATGCCCATCTGAAGCTACCTGATTCCACATCCCAGATTTTCCAGTGTTAAGGAGAGATGACATAAGGTCGTGAAGATCAAAAATCTTGCACAGAAGAAAATCCTTTACAAACACATAAATACCTTTCTCTGAATACGGAGTGAAACATCACTCTTGGAAACAGGAGAAATGGTCCTCCCTCCCCAGGAGCATTCCCAAGCTTGACTGATTTCTGAAAATGCCTGATGCCAAGAAAGCATCAGCTCAGTGAGCTGGGGCGTGGGGACCTGGCCCGAGCAGATGGCGTAACAGACCCTGGGTCATGCGCTGAGCCTTTCAGGGTGCAAGACAAAGCTTTGCAAGGAAGAGGCAGGTGAAAACCATGGCACCAACTCAGCAGCAAAACCCAAAGTGTCCCCAACACAAGTGCCAAGTTTTGACCTTTCCAAGCTGTTCAGAGCCTCTGCTTGTGACCGAGGCAATTGCTGAACCCAAAACTCCAATGGTGTTTGCATTAAATGAGCCAGTGTAGGTCACCATGTATGATGGGAACAGGCAGAACATCCAGCGACAAAGGCACCCCAAGGTGTATAGCTCAGTAACTCTAAGTAAATATTGAATATGTCACCCCAAGGCCTGTAATACACTCTGGCCCGGAAATAGTNAGTGCCAAGTTTTGACCTTTCCAAGCTGTTCAGAGCCTCTGCTTGTGACCGAGGCAATGGCTGAACTCAAAACTCCAATGGTGTTTGCATTAAATGAGCCAGTGTAGGTCACCATGTATGATGGGAACAGGCAGAACATCCAGCGACAAAGGCACCCCAAGGTGTATAGCTCAGTAACTCCGTCTAAGTAAATACTGAATATGTCACCCCACAGCCTGGAAATAGTGGATTGCCTGGCCTGACAAACACACACCTGCATAGACACGAGCTCTCCATCACCTTGGGAATCCCTTCCAAATATTCCCACCCCAAGAAAGAAGAGGGTTCTATATGGNACATCCAGCGACAAAGGCACCCCAAGGTGTATAGCTCAGTAACTCTAAGTAAATATTGAATATGTCACCCCAAGGCCTGTAATACACTCTGGCCCGGAAATAGTGGATTGCCTGGCCTGACAAACACACACCTGCATAGACACGAGCTCTCCATCACCTTGGGAATCCCTTCCAAATATTCCCACTCCAAAAAAGAAGAAGGGAAGGGTAGTGGCTCTATATGGCATATGTGACAGCTCTAAAAGCTGCATTTAGGCAAGAAAATAGAGCATATCAGCTCCACTGTTTTAACCTCTGTGCCTGCAAGTAAGGCTCAGGTTTTCTTTTTCTTTTTACTTTTTGCTTATACCTTTTACCAACACACCCTTAAGTCACCTTCCTATTCCTGAATGCCACCTATACGTGTGCTCTTAGCTTGCACTATCCTCTCCTCTCCCCCTGAACTTTGCAACAGCTGGTATAAGCCTGATAGGATATTCCTCTTGACAACGATAATCCAGAGACCTAAGAGCTATGGAGTAAATTCTTTTACAATATAATTGACTCAGCCTCCAAAGGATAAACATGTCAAGATACTAAAACCTTTTTTTTCTTTTTTTTAACCAATGCAATGATGATGTGATTGAAAATGTCGTGTTCTGGGTGTACGAGCAATATTCTCATAACTCGTCACCCAAAATAAATTGTTCTATCATTTGTACTAGTTAGAAGCTATTCCAAGTCAGACAAGCTGAAAGCAGGAGTTTAAACATACTCAGCATGGTAGGAAGGATATTAATTCCCCTTCCTTCTTATATGAATGTTAAACCATAATCTCTCACAGAAGGTTAATCAATCTTTCAAAAATGCCTGAGTTCACTAAATACAGTAGAAAGATTTTAAAGACTAGCCAATTGCTCCAGGAAAGCCCCCCTGCAAATCTAAGATTTCCTGCAAAATTTAGGGCAGAAGAAATAATTGGGTTCACAAAACTTCAGGCATCTGGATGTTGTGCCCCAAGTCGCATTCTTTGAGGAAAAGGCAATTATTTGGGACACAGCGGACCATGCAATGGATCCGGAGCAGTGAAAAAAAGGTATCGTGTAGCGAAGGGACATACTGGACCTGCTCTTCTCGTGGCACAGCNTAGAAAGATTTTAAAGACTAGCCAATTGCTCCAGGAAAGCCCCCCTGCAAATCTAAGATTTCCTGCAAAATTTAGGGCAGAAGAAATAATTGGGTTCACAAAACTTCAGGCATCTGGATGTTGTGCCCCAAGTCGCATTCTTTGAGGAAAAGGCAATTATTTGGGACACAGTGGACCATGCAATGGATCCGGAGGAGTGAAAAAAAAGGTATCAGGTAGCAAAGGGACATACTGGACCTGCTCTTCTCCTGGCACAGCAGCCAGGGCAGGACATGCACAGGGCCCTGTGTGTCCACCTTCACGCTCACCCCGGGCATCCATCTTCCCGCACGTGGACGCGCACGTTGCCCTCGGGGAGCCTGAAGAGCTTTCCTGAAGTGCTAGAAAAGGTTCCGACAAGCCTCCAGCAAAACGCATTACGCGAGCTCACATATATTCTCATTGCCACCGACCCGTTAGCCGGTACGGCTCGCCCACAATTACCTGCCTGCTCAGTCATTTAGGTGAAAGACGCCGTAAAAGAGCTGTTGGGATGACACTAGCTTTTGTTTTTCCTTTTCCCTCGTTCCCATAAAGCACTATTCACTTCCATAATTGAACCCTCTGCAACAAAGAACCTCTAACAAATAAAGCAATTCCTGGAGAAACTCGCACCCTAAATCCACCTAGACAACAGCTCTTGGACTGGGTTCAAACGCATCCGCTGGTTAAGTTCTTGTCTCGGGCCACTTAAAAACCCTGAAGTATTAGATGCTTTAAAGGTATTTGGGAGAGAACGAGCATGGCACACAGGCTGAGATCACTCCAAAGAGGAGGCGATGATGCTAATGGCACAGCTAGTAAAATGGAGTCATTGGGGAAGAAAAAATGAATAGTCAAAGACAGTGAAGTGTTGCAAGAGCAGCTATACTATTTAATCAGTGGTAGGCCATCCACTTGAAAAGAGAATAATAGATTACATCAAGGTAGTGACAGGCAATCAATGAACACTCAATTAACAGTTACAATATTACTAACTTAAGCAAAATGTGTTTTTGCAAATGGTATTCTCTCCCTCATGCTGATACAGTCCTAATTTAATTTCTCCAGTGCACCAACACCAAACACGGGAAGAAAAGGAAAAAAAATAAATTAATGCCACCATCTGAAAAGAAATACCTTTTGATTCTGCAACAAACCAAGCCAGGGTTGGAAAAGAATGAGAAAATGAAGCACATTGGCCATGTTGCAAGGTTTCCTACACAGAACGGAGAAGTAGTAGTGTCCTATAACAGAGCCTTAGACCGGCAGTTTAGAGAGCCACCTATAAACAACATCATCATGAGCTGCCCTGTCTTTAGCCTCCTCTCCGAGGCACATCTTATGGTCACAAAGCATAGCAATAGCATTCATAACCAAAACGTCTGGAGCCAGTCATCTCCATTTAACAGCACCCTCTGGGCCACTGATATTTACTGACATCAACTGACATTTGAATGGGACATCAACCGCAGAGTTTGTAACCCAGCACAGCAGGGATTTAAATGACAAGACTTAGAGAAGAACATAGAGGATATCTGGTGAGAGAAAAGGGAGTGAAGGCAGGTGATGGAGGGGTGAAAGGTCCCTACTGAAATTCATTTCTCCTTTGCACAGGAAGGTTATTTGTCCCAAGTGCTCTACAGTGACAACTCTTCATCTCTATATATTTTCTACACTCCATAGGTGGTGATTCTAGCCGAAGTCCTTCAAATCCCAGCTGTGACATCTTGCTAAAAATAGGTCTCATTTTTGGACAAGTTCATTCTACCTGTTTCTGTCCTAATCACAGTGAGAATATGGGATTTTTTTCCATTGTTGTTCAGACACAGGATAAATCCTGAAAAAGCAAAATCTCAGCAAGAATGATGGTTCAGACCTACAGATGGGCTCAGCTGATAGCAACCCTATCTCCTCTCTATAGCAGCCTAACACCATGGTAGATTTTGCTCTCTCTCAAAAAAGAGATTAAAATGAAATTGATAGATTTGAAGGACAACAATCAATGACCATTTTGATATCCGTGTTTTACTTGCTCTTGCCTCATGCTGGGTTCTCCTTTACTAAGCCTCCACAGTCTGCACTTGAGATGGTATATCTTGAAGAGCAGCTTTAGGTCTTGCCCTGTGTAATTTGCTCCTGTGCTTAAATATAAACCTGTACAACAACAAAACATAGGCCTTTCTTCCTCATCTGAATTTATCTAGCCTCAGCTTCCAGCCAAAGAACCAGATTCTGCCTCTGTATCTCTAGCTAGCAGAAATCTTCGCCCCTTGCCAAATACTCACAGATAATAACCAAGTCACCCCTCAAATTCCTCTTTGCTACAAGAAACAGATGGAGCTTCAGCCACTCCCTCTCCAGTATGCTTTATAGACCTCAAACCATCCTTGTAGCTCTTCTCTTATCTCTTGCCAGTCTGCTAAGATCATTTTTAAGGTATAGATAGCACGACTGCGCACAATGCTCTTCCTGCTCATATTCGTTATTTCTTCACTTAGACAGCCAGAGATAGCATTAACACTGCTGAGAATTCCCCACACAGCCCCAGACCGGTCAGTTATTGATAAGGCAACGACATTAAAACTCCAGCTCCTCACTTGGGTGCTCTCCCGCCCGGACGCGGCGCGGGCTGCACGCGCGCTCGGAGCTGCCACGGCAGCGCCCGCTCCCCGGAGCCGGCCGAGCTCCATCCGTCAAAGCCGAGCGGTGTCAGTACACTCGCGCTTGAGGCTCCTGCCAGAACAAATACGCTACGCAGGGATTACAGCTTTTCACACCGCTTGCGAGCGTGGCGCCTATAGCCCAGCGCCGGTGGAGACGCGACTCCAGACGTACCTCCGATCCCCGTTCCCGAGACATGCTCCCGTCTCTGCGGTGCCGGCGGGACCGTGGGCCAAGGTCTGTGGACCCACCGAGCCCACGCTCTCCACACGGTTCGGGTGCCTTTGGGGCAACGCTGCCAGCCTGGTGCGCCCCAGCAAGCGACGCCGGGTGAAGACTGCCAGCTCCTTCGGCGTCTGAGGGGATGCGGACCAGGGGGCTGCTCTAAGAAGGCTCCTCTCTCCCTATTCTTAGCCCTACCAGTTGGAAGCTAAGAAGCCTAGATTTTTCACCAACCGTCAGGAAAAATTTGTCATAGAAAATGGGCAAGCACTGACATCTTAAGATAGAAAAAGATGCAGATTTCTCAACTGTTTGCAGTACATTATGGAAATACATTCTTAGGGACTATTAAATATAGGCATTATTGACTGAATAAGCAGCAGCTCAATGGACTATCTTGAAAATATGTCTTTAGACAATTCTTAAAATGCAGATTAATTATCTAACAGACCAGAGCATTTTTTCCTACAGACTTTCTAATGATCTGTTGCATAAACAAAAACCCAGACAGTTTTGTTTGCATTTGTGCTGGCTGTGATGTTCTTCAATAACTAAATAGTGACTGAGGAGACGTAAATCTTGTTTAACATTCGTCAGGAACAGAACAAATGGCACGCCAGCCCGACTCACTGCAAGCAATGCCTCTTAAAGACCCCTGTGAAGTGCTGCAGCCTTAATACCAGGAAGCCCCAATTCCCAAACACGAAACCCCAGACCCAGCCTCATGTACACCCAGCAGTATTACGTTCTCCCTACAGTTGTGCTATTAGGGTTCATTAAAAGAAGCCACATCATTGACATCTGTAATCCCGTGAATGGCATCTCCATCATGCCTGCATACACGAGCAGGGCAAATTACACTACAGAGACTACACAGGTCTCTCTGCAAACTTGGGGACATGTCGCTGCTGCCCAGTGATGCCAGAGTTACGCTCTGAAGATTTTTGCTGCATCAGAGAGGATTAAAGCTAGGGGAACCACTGCAGCCATCTTTGCTGCTGCCTGATATAGATTCTCACCCATTAATTTTTGTACAATGATTTGAACCTCTAAGCTAGGGAAAAAAAAATCCCATCTTTATTCTATATTTGCCATTGATAGAGAATCAACCATAGTGCTTAATTACCCTTACTGAGAAAGATTTGTGTGTTATTTCTAAACCAAGTATGTGTTCAGCTTCCAACTACTTGATGTCTTTATGTCTTTTCTGATAGGTTAGCATGCTGTTGGATATCAAAACCACTGTAAAGCAAGTGTGAAACATTATTATTCCAGCTTCACACCCACTTTCCCTTGGTGTGAGCAATAATGCAAACTGCAAGACAGTGATGAATTGGACCTGGAGAGGACCAGATGCTCTGTGAACATTAACACAGTCTCTGCCCCAAACATTTTTCAGTCTAAAAGAGATGTGATAGCCTGCTTTCAAAGCTGTCCATGCGCACGCTACACTTCTAACACCAGGAGTCACCATATAACACATGAGGAGGAACAAAACAAACAAAGACAAAACAAGAAAAAGATGAGGGTAAATAAAGAGTAAAGATGGAGGGAAATATATCTTGATCAACCTATTCTGGGTGAAAAAAATGTCAATCTGGCACGTTTGCAAATCAGGCAAGGTTTCACCCAGCTGCACACTAGCAGTACTAGCCAGCACCAGCACTCGGCCACGCTCTGCCAGCGGCTCCCCGTGTTTCCCAGCTGTGCCGCTTCACCCCAGACAGCCTGCATTAGGTACAAGTCTATCAGACACGGCAATTTGCTGCTGCTTCATCACTGCCTGCAAAGGGAAAGCACAAGGCCAATGCCCGGCGCCAATCCCACTACAGATTTAAACATCAGTGACAACTAGCCTTGCAATCCCTCTGCCTCCGAGCGGGCCAGGGAGCTATAAAAAACCCTCAGCGCCAAAATGCAAGGCGTTCCTCAGAAAAATGTCAACTTCTGTCATTGAATCAAAAACTCTCTGGCTTTCAGCAAAAAGTTGAAAAAAAAAAGGCATTAAGGCTGAAAAGAAAACGTTGTATGCATTTTTAGCGATGCCTCCCCACTCAATCAGGCCCAGGCTGCCTTTGATAACAGATTCAGATGTCCGTGTAGGAAGGGGAGATAAGGGTGCAGACCCGCGATCGCGCAGAAAGCGCCGGCTCCTGCCGGCACAGCTGAGGTGCGATCGCACGGCTCAATCTGCAATGGTAATGACGCAAAGCGCCTCGGCTGGAGCCGCGGCAGGGACCCACGGCGACTCTCCCCAGGGAGGAGGCGCAGGGCACTGCTCGCCTCCTCCCGCACACCCTACGTGGCGGCACCAGAGGGGAAAAACCTGCCTTTTTTTGTCTTTAAAAAAGAAAAAAAAAAAAAAAGCCTTACAGAGCTGAGCACGTGCCCAAACGGCTGGGAAATTAGTACTATCATTACTTTATGCTCAGAGAGTCTATGACCTCAAATGACTTGTTTGCGCTTGGGGCGGGCTTTTGCAGACTCATTATTAACCCTCCAGACGCAGGGTTTATAAGGTCACCGATGCATCTCCATTAACTCCCACCTAGCTTAGCATCGCCAGTGAGAGCTCTCTCGCCAATGTATGCATATGCAATGAGCCCAAGATGAAGCTCCGCTGCTTTATTTCCAAATCGCTGTGCTGATGCTGAGCTAACCACATAAACAAACCCAAAAGCGGTTGGGGAAGGGAGGAGGATCTGAGAGGGTGAGGAGGAAGATATACGCCTGGCTCGCTCCCTCATGAACGATGCAAATAAATTCTGCAGACTTTGAAGCCGGCAGATCTCAGCAGAGATGAAAATCCCCTTGTGCTGGATAGCTCACCGGGTGCTCAGTGGAGACGCTGCCTGGATATCGCTTCGTGCAGCTGCTGCCATGCGAAGGATGGTCAGAATAAATATTCTTGCCCTGTCACCTGACTTGAGACCTGGGCCAGGGATTTGCCATCAAGCAGGAACACGGATCCCGACGGCCCTTTCCCAGCACAGTGAGACCACAGCCTCTTCACCAGCTGCGCTTCAGCACTTAATAACTCACTCCCCTCCCTGCACCGTGAACACTTCCCAAGTCTCTGGGCAAGAAGTAATGCAGATCTGGATAGGAAATCACCCACATATGCAGAGAGCTTATATCTTTACGTCTCCTTTCCTGATAGTTAATTAATGTCCTGTCCAACCCCCTGGAAAATCCTCGGGAAGGCCCCAGCAAATGGTAGAGGGGGAGCTCAGCCGGGTCCCTCGCAGCCCGTGCTGGAAGCGGGGAGCCCAGCTGGATGCCACCCAGCTGGGACACGCTCACACGGAGCCCAGCTCCACGAGGACCCTTCTCGTCGAAGCAGAACATCCCCCGGGGCTCCCCTTCACCCACAGCGTGCCCACGTGGGAGGCAAAGCCACCCTGCCGCATCCCTTTACACCCCTCTATCTTCCCCCAGGGGCGTCCCACAGAAACGCTGCCTAACCAAATCCTTGGAAAAATAAAATAATAATTAAAAAAGCAGCCATATTTGCTTGGGTTTCACCCCATTCACCTTCCCACAAGCGGGAGTGATGTCCCGATGGCTGTTACGCAGCCCGATCCGCAGCAGCCACGTCCCTCTGCTCTTCAAGCGTTCAGCAGCAACAGCAGGCCCTTCTCTCTGGCACGCGCTCCCTCTAACCCAGCTTTGATCCATTTCCACCTCCAGACCATTAGAGACAATAAATAACGCCAGCCTCGACGCGAGAAGCCCTCACATCGCTGCCTGTGCGCGCTCCCATCAGCTTGGCATTACGGGTCTATTTACTACCTCTTAACTGGATGAGCCCGCCCCAGGCTCTGCCCCTCACCCTGTGGCTGTTTATTGCCTGCGCACCGTTATTTACTTCCTACAACAGGAGCTTGTGGAGGGATCTAAGGAAAGGCTTTATGAAAACCCAAATAAATGAGGTCCACCAGCACAGTTCTAGCTCCCATTTTATTAACCTTCCAAGCTGCAGCATCACGAGCAGGTTTCCCTGCTGCACGCCCATCCCTTCCACACAAGCCTTTTCGTCTCCCAGGTTAGACCTGCAGGAATATCCGAGTGAGAACTAAGGCCTCTGCCTGACCGGTCACAGAAGTGACTCCAAATATAACTTTAAATATCACGGAAATACCCAGAACAGCTCGCTACCTTCTCATGTGCTTTGCAGTTTCTCTTTATCTCTCGAAGCCCCCCACTTTCCTTGTTGGAGAAGCCACAACAGCACTACTAGTTTCCCACAAGAGCCCAATCAGACGAACTAGAAAAGTCGTCTCTGCAGCACAGAAGTGACCGGATGGCAGGACCCCTGGTCATCTTTCTGTACAAAAGAATCTTTTCCTCCGCGATGAGCACCAAGTTTTCTGTTCACATGTAAGCCTTTCTTTACAGGGTCACTAACAGCCCCCTTATTTCTCAGTAGCCTTCCCATCGAGTCCAAGAGACAGCCTTCCAGTTACTCCCATCTTGCTACCCACAGTTTGAGTGCATTGCTCCTCTCCGGCACAGCAACGGGCTCTGTACATGAACAGATACCCCTGCCTTGCCCAGTCGCCTTGGGAGGTCTCTTGCCCAGAGCAGAACTAGATTCCCGAGGAGACCGGCAGACGCTTCTGTCTCGCCTTCCGCCTGCCTGCGAACGCAGCAGGTAAATAAAACCTGACCCTACCGAGCGCTGCACACGAAGAGCGGCTCCCCGAGTCGATGGGGATCAATAGACGCCTCGCAGGCACGTCAGCAAGCCTCGCAAAGGCCACGGCGCTCGCCGCCGGCGCAGCCTGAGCCCAGGCTGAACGCACGCCTACGCTTAGAGCGCCTCAAGGAGAGGGAGCTGCTTGCACCAGCGAGCTCCCCTCTCCCTGCGTTTCCTGGACTTTGATTGCTTCTGTCACCATACGCTCCTCGCCACCCGTTCTGCACGTGCATCCCGTGAACGCACACGGCTTCGCTCGCAGCAAGGGGCCTGAGCCCTCTCCTGGTCTCCTCTGGCCTTATCCCACACTCCCAAACAGTGTTTCTCCTAGGAAACAAGGGGTCCAAAACAATACAGTCCAAGTAGCCCTCACGGCAGAAAGAAGAGCTCCCAGGTAGCAGGCAGAGCCTTTCCCATCACAACTCATACAGCGAGCTGACTTCTAGCACAGGGTCTATACACGGGGCGGGGATGGGATTTCCTGATGCTCGGCTTCGGGATTACACGGTGCCTCGAGATCACTCTGCACGCACCCGTCCTGCTGCTCCTCCCCTGCATCCGTCGCCGTTCGCCCAGCGACTGCTCCGTGCTCTCCGGCATGTTTAGGCCCCTGCCAGCCCACGACTCCCCGGCTCCTTATCCTCACGCAGAGGGAACCTCCAGCAGGAAACTTGCCGGCAGCAGCAGTGGCGCTGCCCGGAGCTGCGCACAGCTCCAAGGGCTCCTTTAGAGCTCGTCCTTCTCAGCCGCCGCGGCGCCGGCGGAGAGCCGACTGCCGTGCCCTCCTGCAGCAGCCCCGGCGAGCGGCCTCAGCACCCGCTCCCCTCGGCCCCGCGCTCCCCTTCTCCCACCCTGCTCCCCAGCAGCAGCAGGGTGCCCCGCGGAGCCGCCAGCAAAGGAATAAGAGAAATGGCTGCTTCAAGAAAAAGAGAGCACGGCGCCGCCAGCACAGAGCCCTCCTTCCCCGGGCACAGCCTGCCCGTCCGCCCCAGGTGCAGGTCCTTACCAGGGTGTTATTGCTGCCAGCTGCGGGGCAGGAACAGCCGCACGCCGGCAGCAGCCGCACACAGCAACTTTCCCCATGCCGGGCTTTGCTAGGCAGGCCCCGCTCCGACACGGAAAGCCAAGGGGAGCGGCTCAGCCGCTCAGCATCTACCGCTCTGCCTCCTTTCAAATATGCAGCCTAATACGTGCTAACATTTACACAGCGTTGCATCAAGACACTTTAAAAACGCCTTGGCACGGTGGCAGCCTCGCTGCAGGCTGCTTTCAAAGCACACGCTTCCGCCGGTACGCGAAAGGAGGAATAACGCAAGCCCTGGCAGCAAAACATGGAGCAGAGTTAACATCCCCCTCCTACCTGCGAGCGCGCGCAGCTCCCGGCGCCCAGGAGCTCTTCCCGACGGCAGGCGCTGCCAGCGGCGCCGGAGGAGCGCGGGGGACCCCGCGGGGACGCTCGCTCCCAGCGGCAGCAGGCGCTGCCTCCTCGTCCAGGCTCTGCTCGCGCTCAGCCGCAGCGGTTGCGCGCGGCCAGGACGCGGCTGCTGGATGCCCTCTGGGAGGCAGGACCGCCTCGCTTGGGCAGGACGCAGGCAGCGCTTCCTGCCGGCGCGCGGGCTCCGCGAGGAGCATCCCTCTGGATGCGGCAGCGAGCAGCGCTGGCCGCCGGCGTGTCGCGAGCAGGGGTCCCCGCGCAGGAAGGGCACAGCTCTGTCTCTTCCAGGGACCTCCACGCGGAGGAACGCAGAGGAGCTAATTGGAGGAATGGGAACAACCTGGCTGCAGTGCCACAGGTGTGCCGGGTTAACTTCCAAGCTCGCGCACTGCCACCTCCGTCCCCCCACCTGGGAGAGGGAGAAACGCACTAAGTGGCAGCAGGTGAACAGCCCTTGCAGGGAGCAAGCTGAACCCGAGGGCACACTGGAGTCCATNGAGGAGCTAATTGGAGGAATGGGAACAACCTGGCTGCAGTGCCACAGGTGTGCCGGGTTAACTTCCGAGCTCAAGCACTGCCACCTCCATCCCCTCACCTGGGAAAGGGAGAAACGCACTAAGTGCAGCAGGTGAACAGCCCTTGCGGGGAGCAAGCTGAACCCGAGGGCACACCGGAGTCCATGCACAGATGCACAAACGACCAAGACTAAAGTTAGGCCTAGGAAGAGGTGCCTACACACAGTTTGCCCCCTCTCCCGCAGTTTATGTTGCTTGTTCATCGAAGAGGAGTCTGTATCAGAACCAGAGCTGCGCTCCTGCACGTACACCAAGGGCTGCTTGCATTGCAGGACCAACCTCTCGCAAGCAGAACTCACCGAGACACCTTCCCAACAATTAACCTTTTCTTTCCCATCTGAACAATGAGAAAATACCCATCAATGAGCCTTTCCCTCGCTGCCAGCTGCCGTCACCAGGCTCCGCATATAGCAACGCGCCAGCGGATAGGGAGCATCCATTCCAACCAGCTCCGCTCCTCGCTGCTGCATGGATGCCTGCCGCACGCTTCCACACACCGGGAATTGCTTCCAGGCAATCCACGGGAGTGGTGCCCAGGCTGTACCCCCCACACAGCCGCATTTTGAACTTCAGCCGTTCCCCAACTCCGGCCGCCCTGACCCAGCGTCGCGGCCGCCGCGGAGCCGTCACCGCGGCGGGCACCCAAGTCCTTCCGCGAGCTCGGTGCTCCCCGGAGGGGCAGCTGGGGCCCAGCCCGGCCTCGCGGGGCTGCGGCCGCCCCCGGCGGCTCCGCAGTCC